>CAHIKZ030000610.1:1052500-1142500 GCA_903632075.3 Acanthosepion pharaonis
CTGATTCATATGTTACCGTTGTATATATTACTATGAGAATTTTTCACTGATTTCTACGAAGGTTTTGAAATAATATATACAGATATATTTATATGTATGCTTATCTGCAATTATCATCTTATATGAATCAGTCCACTTTTTCGATAATTTTATTTCTCTTTCTTTCTCTATCTATTTATCTGTCTGCATCTCCTTGTCATTTCATATCTATCAATCTATCTGCTTTTTCGACTAATTTTCTTTCTTTCTTTCTTTCTTTATCTGTCTGCATTCGTCTTATATCTATCAGTCTATCTACTTTTTTCCATAATTTTTCTTTTTTACTTTCTCTTTTTTATTTCTTTCACTATCTATCTATCTATCTATCTATCTATCTATCTATCTATCTATCTATCTGCCACTGACATTTCATATCTATCAATCTATCTACTTTCTCGAAAATTTTCTTCTTTCTTTTTTCTTTCTTTTTCTTTCTTTCTTTCTTTCTCTATCTATCTGACTCATCGACATAGCAATCAATGTATCTACTTTTTGAAAATTTTTCTCTCTTATTTTCTCTTTCTTTGTTTCTTTCTTTGTCTATATTTATATCTATCTATCTATTTATCTATCTATCTGTATATATATATATATATATATATATATATATATACAGAGAGACAGACAGAGAGTGATAGATAGATGGATAGATAGATAGATAGATAATCTCTGCTTGTCATTTCCTATCTATCAGTCTATCTACTTTTTTCGATAATTCTTCTCTTTCTTTCTTTCCTTCTCTTTCTTATTCTATCTATCTATCTATCTATCTATCTATATATCTATCTATAAAGAGACAGAGAGAGAGAGAGAGAGAGTGACAAAGACAGAGACAGACACACAGATAGATAGATAGATAGATAGATAGATGTGCTTCTTATTTCCTATTTATCACTCTATCTACTTTTTTCGATAATTTTTCTTTCTCTTTCTTTCTTTCAATCTCTTTGTTATTCTATCTATCTATCTATCTATCTATCTATCTATCTATCTATCTATCTATCTTCTCCACTCATGATGAACGGTCGTGCTCTCAATGTGGCTGCTTTCAAAATATCGATTATTTGATTATTTTTTAATTATTTGATTATTTTTAAATTGCTTAATAATAGATTCAATTAAGTTTTAAATTTTTGATTTTCCGCAAATATCAAAAGTATTTGCAAATTAAATTCTGATTTTATTTATCACATAATGTAATCATCATCACTGTGATACTGGTTTCGAGCCAAGTGTTTTTGTTCAAGGTGGAAAACAGATGATAGTCAAATGGAGCCAAATTCTCCTGATGAAATACGACTCTTTTCGTTAGCTTTCCTCGGCGTTTGGTCTTCATAGCCGTTCGTATGATTTTTCATTGATGGTGTAACCCTTTCGAAGATAATCAATGAACACAATGCTTTTGCGTCCCCCCAAAACTGAGGCCAACAGCATCCCTGCAGATAAAACGACCTCGAGCAGGTGAGGAGGACTGTTTCTTCTTCATTGAATATCTCTTTATATCTCTTTATATTTGACTCAAAGTAATGAACCCAACATTCATCCTGGGTTTAGAAACATTCATGGAAACTAATCGGATCTTCATCAAAGAATTTCAGATTTTCCCGTGATGTGATCAGTCAAGGTACGCTTTTGATCAGGTATTAGAAGATGCGGTATCGACCGAGCAGTAACCTTCCTCATGACAAGTTTATATTGCAGTATATTCTCAACTTTTTCATGTCAATCACATCTCATCCATCCTAATGTGGTCAACACGACTAATGTTGTCCTCGGTGGGGGAAGTTGTAGAACATACAAACGCTGAGTTAGGTTCAAGACGCTCCATTGTCATCTTAGATTCAGCTTGCACTCTTTTTTGAAGGATCATCCACTAATGTAGCAACCATGTCAGCATCAATGTCCTTGGGGTCTAAACACGTTTTTTGCCTGTATCAGATAGCACCACAATGCCATATTTTGTTCATTTCACGTAAGGGTTTCTACAAGGTTACATTTAAAGTATTCCTTGATCATTCAGATAGCAATTAACCTCGAAAGAAATAATGCAGTTATTAATCAGAAGGCTTATTAATGCATGCAAGATTTCACAACTGTTTTTTGGCCAACGCACTTGTCCGAATATATATATATATATATATATATATATATATATATATATATATATATATATATATATATATATATATAATGGTAGACAAATGAATGATTAAGCGTAATAATATTTCGTTTCGAAGGAAAGTTCCATTAATGCAACCTGGTAATTCCCTTTTTCAATTTTAGTTTTGTCTTTCCTTCACCAATGTGTATATATATATATATATATATATATATGTGTGTGTGTGTGTGTGTGTGTGTTTGTGTGTGTGAAAATATATAGAAAATAGGAAGGAACTGGTTAGGTAAATAATTCAAAGTGCCTTAGTATTTTAGTTATTATTTTTAAAAAATAGTGCTCGATACAAAAGTAGAGCATAAATATAATTATTTATTTAAAATATGATTCCAAAAATATGTCGCGAGTTGGAATCATATTTTTAAATAAATAAATTAATATATATATATATATATATATATATATATATATATATATATATATATATATATATATATATATTCGAATCTGCTGTCTCAAGCAGCTCAATTCCTAAGAACCGACAGCCAGACGCTGATAAGTTTTGAGATTTCTCTTCTTGAAATTAATATATTACTGAGATTGTACTCAGTGAGATGTGGGAATATGGAGAGTGGATGGACTTTGTCATTTAACGTTGAGTTTGAGGCAAAAATCGAGGCGAAGATCTTCGTCATGTATGACATGACCTCGGGTCAATTTATAATAGTGGGTACAGCCTCTGTTCATAGTTTCGTTGGAGATCAGAATTCACGAGATTCAATTTGTTTATTTACAACCATGACCTGCACATTGCGTTTTCCAGCACCCTCTTACAGCGATTGCGGCCGTTATGAAAAAGACTAAGTGCCAGACCACACAGCTCCTTGCGATAGATTTTGAAGTAGTGGTTCTGGTGATCTATGGCTGCAGCACATTCAGGGTGAACCAAGGCTGACACTTTGATTTTTACTGAAATTACTTTTAGAGTATAAAACACTCTATCCCAGAAAGGATCCATTCGGAGATTAGTGCAGCAATTTTGCGGACAAAATGTTTGAAGAAGTTTGGAAGAGTATCTTACGTCAAATAGGACCGAAAGCTGTTCCAGTCTGCCTCCGCATAGCGAAAAACTGTTCAATGGAACGGTAAATCAGCGGATGCCATTGGTTTGGAGTCAATCTGTACACTAACTCAGGAATGATCTGACGTGCCAATGGAGGATATTTTTTATGATCATTTGTCAGTGCAGGATGTTAGAAAAAGGTCGAGGATGTTCGCCTGCTGTCTTGTCGCATCCGTGACTTGAGTGGGTTCTTCAATGATCTGGGTTAGTTCTTATGCGATGGAGAAATCTCTGCAATATCTATCTTCCTCATTAGTTTTGTAAGAGTGAACTAATCACTCTTTGTGGTGAACATTGAAGTCACCGCATATGTGGAAGTTGGCCGCGGGATATTCAATGAGGATTTTTTCAATCCTCTCTGATATTCGATCGGAGATTACCGACACTTCATCCTGAGGACGATACAGAGCAAAGATGAATGTGATAATTGCCACAAAAGAAACACATATAGCGGAGATCAGGGTCCTCGTTTTTTGTGTCCCTGCCACAGGGAAATCAGTCATTGATGTAGGCACCTACCCCGTGACCGTGAGGATTTTGGTGGTCGTATTTTTTTTGTTATAATGGGTGAGTAGCCTGGGATTGTGAACTCTTGCGATAGGATTGAAGCATTGATACCCGTTACAGACAGGAACAGGAGGTCAGGTTGAGATTGAAGTTCCATTTCTGCAAAGTTGAAACGTAGACCCCTTATATTGGTGTAAGGTATGTAGTATACTTTTTGAGGTTGGGTTTGCTAGTTGTGTTTTTTTTTCCCTTTGATTTCTTTTATATATGTTTTGGTTGGTTTGATAGATTACCAGTAGGCAGGGAAGCAGATATCCATTCGAGATGCACGCATAAATTACCTGTGTTGACTCGTCCGGAGATGCTGTCAAAACAGAATCCATCATCATTGCATCGAGAGGCTCCACCAGAAACTACTGCACGGTTCAACAACTATTGACAATATGACAGTAGAAGAGACCCGGTATTATACACCTGCTGATAGGACAGCCTCCTTCGAAGACACTTGACGATCAGGCGAATAATGTCCAAACAACAACAAAAAATTTTAATGATGGAGCAAATAACCCAGGAAAGATCCAGGCGCGATACTCTCGTCTGCCTAGAGGTCAGACCAACAGAACTCAAAAGATTTGGCTTAGCATGGCGGCAGGAGAAAGATTAAGGACGGGTGAGATCGTTATAAAGTTTTAACTTGTATAAGTGCAAAGAACCCCTTGTTTCTTATTCTTTTTTTATACACAGTAAAAACTTGTCGAACACCGATTTATTTTTTCTCGTGAACATCAATTCTTCTAGTAACATGTCTGTCAGTGTGTAGGCATTTTTTTTTTAACGTTTCACCCCAAGCAATAGGACGCAAGGGGTTACGGAAGACTTAGAGCAAGATCAGATAGGAGTGATAGAGGAAAGGATGAATTGACATTACATTTGAATAGTTGGAGATTATAGCTATCAAGGAAACTGGAATAGGGAAGGGAGTTCGACAAGCGAGAGGTACGAGACATGAAGCTATTGAAGTAGAAGAGACGGCTACATTTAGTAGTTTCGACAGTGAAAGGGTGAGAGCGGGATGCCAGCCTCATAGGGCGCTTGAATTCATGAAATCTGGGAACCAGCGAATGCAGCTCCTCGGAGCAATTACCATGAAAGCATTTGTAAAAAAAAGACAGAGAGAGGCGACTGTAGACGAGATGCCAGAACAGGGCCAATTATATTGCATATCCGCCTATGGATCTTATCAAGTATCCCGGGGCAAACAGAAGGGGCTCCAGACTATATATGGCAGCAATACTCCATGCAAGGGTGAATTGTTGTTTTGTAGATCTGGAGGATCGATTCCGGGGAGAAACATTTCATGGCGCGGCACAGGGAGCCAACTTTCCTTGCGATTCGGTGTTATCCGGCACACACTCAATAATCTTTTTCAAAGCTCTCTTTAAAATACCCGCAAACCGTTAAGCTTGTCCATTTGACCTTGGGTGTTACAACGGTGTAGCAATATGTCCAATCGAGAGAATTTTACAAAATTCTTTAAATTCGTAAGCAGTGAATTGTGTACCGTTATCCGATACTATGGCATCAGGAATTCCATATCTTGCAAACAGTTCGTGTAAAAAATCACAGTAATTGTAGAAGTTAGTATTCTCCACTTTCAGGCAATATATTAGGTTGGTGCAAAAATAATGTCGTTTTTTGAAGTTGACGTCAAAAAAACGACATTATTTTTGCACCAACCTAATAGTAAACTTATCCACTACCACAAAATAATGTGATCCGTTTATTTGACCTGCGAAATCTATGTGCAGTCTTTACCACGTAGTCAGTGTCTTTGTCCAAGGTTATTATTTCTTGTTGGGGGATTTTGCTCCCAGAGCACAACCTCTGCACAACCTCTGCAGGATTTTACTAATTTTTCAATGTTTTGAACCATTTTGGTTCAGTATACATAGCACCTTATAAGAGATTTCAGCATTGAAATTACCGGATGTCTTCCATGAAATTCATTCAATATCCGATTTTGTAATATGATAGGTATTACTACTCTTTGTGCAAACATCAGTACTCCGTCATATCAGAGAGTAAGCGTTCAAATATGGATTGCATTCTATAAATCGTCTATCTTTCTTTCTTACTTTTAGTCGGTTTTTTCTTTCGAAATAAATATGTGTTGTTCTGCTTTTATGTTTATTTTTTCCAGGGTAACTGGTAGTTTACTTACTCCATTGTATAATATATTTTGAATTTCTATTTCATTTTTTATGCTGCAATAACAGTGCCCTCAAAAGGTCAGTGTTTTTTGGTATCAGTCTTGATAAATCATCAGCATGTTTTAATTTTTTGAACGGTTGATATTTCATCTTGAAATCGGGATTTAATAAGATAGCACCCAGCGTTTTAATCTATTCGCTGTATACTTAGGAATTTCTTTTCTCGAAAAATAAATTAATGTTAAAAGACGGTGGTCCGTATGTAAACGAAAAAATCCTTTCGTTTATAAAATTGTGAAATTTTTCACTGCAAATGTTATTGCCAACACCTGTTTTTAGATATGGCAGTAGTTTTTTTTTTCTGTCGGTGGTAACGAACACAAAGCATGTACGACGGTTTTCATGTTACGTCATCAAATTTATGTAGAATTACTGCTCTTATAACATCTGAAGCCATTACGATCCCTGCTTTTGGATCGTAGTGCCCTAATGATAAGCCTGACGTTAGTATTTTATTGATTTCTTCAGACGCCTTCTGACACTTATCAGTCCAGTTAAACTTTACGCCTTTTTAAAGCAAATTGTTCAGTCAGAGGTGTCAAATACTGCATATTAGGTATATAGATATGATAATAGTTTGCTAGTTCCCAGAAATGCCTGTAAATTAATAATGTTTAAGGAGTCATATACTTAATGGCACTTGCCATCGACCCCTTTGATTACAACCATTATTTTCAATGGTCTGTTCTAGGTATATGATTTTAGGCAAAAATATTTCGCACTTATCCTCACTGAGTTTGAACCCGTATTCTCGTATTTTTCAAAAGCTCTAATCACATGGCCGATATCGTGTTCCTTACATGCGATTTTAATTAATATATCATCAAAGATAGCAACTGTGAAATCACAATCTGCAAACATAATATCCTCAGCTTGTTGAAATATAGCTGGAGAGCTACTTGTATACCAAAAGGAAGTCGGTTAAACTTATACTTAATACTTCCTGCGTGTTTATAATCATTAACTTTGAACTTTCTTCTTCAAAGTGGATTTTCAAATACGCTTCAGAAAGATACACCTTTGAAAAAAATTGCCACCGTTTAAAAAATTCGCAAAAAATTCTTCTGGACTTGGCAATGGGTAGTTATGGGATTCTAAACATTTGTTTAATGCTGTCGAAAAATCAGCATAAAAACACGATTTTTCTTTCCAAACACTACTGGCCTTGCCCATTTTGAATGGTCAGTTTTTTCAATTACACCGATATTTTCAAGTCTGTCTAATTCTTTGTTGATTTTCTCCAGTGCTGCGATCCGTACATTACGTCACTGTTTAAACACTGACGTCGACGTTTTTTTTTTTTTTTTTTTTTCACTTGGAATTTCGCTTTGACTTTGGAGCACAGACAGAACACCCGGAAAACATTTTTTTTCAATTTTTTGTTTAAATTTTCATACTGTTTATCTTTAACTGGTAGCTTGTAAACTTACATTTTTGCAATAAATATTCATAGGTAAATCCCACAACTGAATTAATTCCATCCAGTCAGTACTGAATAAGTTTGTATCATTTTTTAACACAAAAGCCTTAGCCTTTACACAGCTGTTACGCAATGAAATATTGAAAGTCATTTCACCTATAAAAAAATAATTTCTTACCAAACACGCACACCGCTGCGATTTTCTAAGTTCTTTTTAATATGTGTTTTCCGTTCGCTTTCCATGTGGCGTCGTCGATTATTGCGATATCACTACCAGTACACTATTTACATTATTCGGACTATTATCCTCATCTTTTTCGCCATATTTGTTACAACGCTTCAGCCGTTGTACGCTCCGGCCTTCTTCAGATGGTTGGAATGTCGAACTGAACCCTTTATTTCGCTAACTGTGGTAGACTGTTCTAGTTCCACGTGTCATTTTTAATGGAAGTCAGTTATCAGTTACCTCCTGTTAATTCCTCTCTCCAAGTTCTCCACCGCCTTCACTGGGTATCAAAGATGAGGACAATAGTCCGAATAATGTAAATAGTGAACATAATACCTCATTTTAGAAATATAGAGACATATCACGACTAGTGTTTAGTTGCATTTACATCTACTTTATTAATTTTCACATACACAGATTTTTTTTTTGTTTTCTGTCATTATTTTGCAGTCGCGACGCTGTATACGATTTTGTTTCTGTAGAAACTTTTATTTGCTTTGGTTTTACAATGTGATTTTATATGCCCTACTTTTCCACACTATTAGCACTTAGAATTCTTAAATAGATCGTCATTTCCGAGCTGTAACATTCAACATCCGAAAGGTGGATTAATTTTTCTTTTCCACAGTTTATTTAGCTTGTATGTATCGGCATTCTTTTTCTTCAGTTTCTTCCGTATCGCTTCTCAGATTTATGATTCTCTGACATTCGTCCGATATTTCTTGTAGTGTTAGTTTCTGATAAGATTCAAGATTCGTCAGAATTCTCGCACGTATTTCTGCATCTATATTTGATGCCCTTAACCACTGAATAACAACAATCCCTTTAAACATATCCGGAGTCAATTCGTTTAAATTGGATCATTTACGCTCCTTGTTAATGATTCCAGCATCTGCGACAAAATCTTCGCCTTCTTTTTTCGTCAGATTCATACACTTCCAACAAGTATTGAATAACGAGCTTTTCTCGGAGAAATTTTAGTCAGAATATTTACTGTTCCAGCAGATTTTTCCTGTTTTTGTTTATTTTATTTTATTTGTTTTTGTAGTATAAAATCACAATATTTTTCATGCTCTATCGGTGTTAAATTTCTCAACAAAAGTCTGGTTTCTTTCTCATCTTCCCGGTCGCTGCATGCTTCTCTGAAAATTTGTTCGTATCTTCTAAAATAAGCACAAAAGGTAATCCCGTCATATGAATTGTACGCGCATTTAGTTATGGCATTTGCCACCGTTTCAGGAGTGAAAGCAGTTAGAGAATTCTTCGTTTTCTTTCGTATTATTTCCTTTAAATTTTGTTTTTTGGAGTTCCAACAGCTGCTGTTATTGCCGTTTTTGCTTTCGCTGTTGCTATATTTTTACTACTTAAACTAATAAGTATTTCATATTTAAAGAATATCTGTTTTTAGCCTTCTTTCTCTTTTTTTTTCTCTTTTTTTACACAAACTATGAAAACAATTTAACCAACGTGGTTCTAATTTCTCGTTGTCACTGTTATCATGTGCGCCGAAGTAAAAAGTACTTTTTCCTACTACTTATGAGTTTCGATCTCTCGTCGCCAATGTTATAACTGGCTCCTGCTGGTTAAAATATTATGTCTCGCTTAGGCTCTACTCGTCGTAACGTGATTAGAGTTCTTTCCGACTGACTCCAACAGATCTCCCTAACTCTTTATTTAAGGCGTCTTGCCTAGTTCATTTGTGTTATCGGGAGTGTCTGATTTACTCCACAACACACACACACACACACACACACACACACACACACACACACACACACATATATATATATATATATATATGCAAAAAATTTCTATTAAAGTCAGCTGATATGCTTTTTCCACTTCTGTATGCTGTGTCTCTTCAGGACATCGACGAACAGGGCTATCTAAAACTTGTTATACTTTGCAAAATGTGTTATGTACTATCCATAAAACTGCCTGCCCTGCAGTTTACTCAACTTCTTAGGTATGTTACTCGGAGTTTTTGCTGTCTTTCATATCGTCAATATATCGTGTGGATGTTTAATTCTCCAAACCGTCTTTTCTCACCGTGCGTCATTGAAATTTTAACTATCTCCTTCTGATTATAAGTATCAGGGGCGTTTTTGTTCTTCATTTTCCTTAATACTTCCTCTTTACTTACGTGTTCCGTCAATGGTATTCTCGGTATTCGTCATTTGAATCGTTTTCGCCAGCCTGATCAGATTGTCTGATATTCACTGCCATAGAATGAGACCGCGTAACAGATCAGAACTATTTTTTGTTACTAAATAAATCTTCCCCTGTCTTCATATTTTTCTTAACTTTTGGAAGACATCTTTGCTTATATCATTTTTATACGTTGCTAAAACACTTCATAGATATTTAAATTTACGAACTTGTTGGATTTTGTCATCTCCATGTGTGTTGATTTTTCCTGTTGGCGCACTTGTTTCTATATTATGGCACTGAATTTTTTTTCTTAGTGCTTGTCTTATTATGGCTCGCAGCTTACTATTCGCTTGAATCATTAAGAAGAAAGGAAGAAATTCGATAAAATTCAGTATATGTTTATATCAGGAAACATATATTGAATTTAATACCAGCTTAGGCTTTTGGGATGATTTTGACTTCCAGGTTTGCCATATTAGTAGAGACACGTGACCGGGATATTATTTATTGAGGATGTGATGAAGTATATATTCTGAGAATTTGTATGTAAATATGAATACCGATTCTGGAATTCTAACTTATCTTTTTCATTAATTACTGGTCGTTTTGATTTCGTAACGAAAGCTTCTAGAATTTGTAAGCTTTTTTACAATTTTTGTTTTTTTCCAAAGGATTTATTGTAATTTTATGTTTCAGTATTGTATATTGTTGTATTAAAATTTGGTCGTCATTATGTCAAGGGGATCTACAAGGATGGATTTTTGGCAGGAATCGTACGACAATATTTCGAAGCTATCAAACAGGGTAGTAAAATTGGGATCTCAAGGTCCCTGCGCTATTGATGGGTATGACCTTGGATATATCAGGCATGTCACTTTCTCTGTTTTGTGGACAGTCGAGCCGTGTCCAAGCACTTTAAGCAGGAAAGGGGTTTTAGGAGCACTTTCAAACCTGAGGGACACTGCACAAATTTCTTATGTATTCAGAGTTCGAAGTCTGTCTATTGAAATTTTCATATAATTTCTCCAACTTCCGAGTTTTTACGCGAGGATTGCAACTGTTAAACTGTCCAAAGTTCATTTTTACACATTCAAGTACATTCTATTCTTAATACAATCGTCATAAAGAATTGTAAGTTATCAGTCTGTTTATTATCAAAATATGTTTGGCAAATTCCTGTTTATTTAAGGAGACGCCCGCTACAAATATTAAATTGCAATGTTTACCAAACACCTTTTGATAAAGTGACTGATATATATATATATATATATATATATATATATATATATATATATATATATATAATAATGTCATTCGCAGAGAGTACTGTTTCGCTGTATCACAGCCCCTCAGTGCGACTAGACAACGTAATGCCTCAAGCCCGGATCGAAACACAACCGATTTGGTTCAGTCAGAGGTTCTACGACTGAGCCATCTTCACTCGACAGAAAGAGTCAGCCAAATATAGCGTGTTCTTTTTACAAACGTAAACAAACGCCAATCAGCCAAAGTGCTCCATTCATTTTACTGAAGAGCTTCGCATTTACGCAGGTGATCGTTGTTTTTAGAATTAGCTTGTCATTCAACAGTGCTCAATTGAAAATATATTTTCAAGAGCTAAAGTTATGTCATTCGAAGTCAGTACTGTTTAGCTGTATCACAGCTCATATATATATATATATATATATATACATATATATATATATATATATATATATATATATATATATATATATATTAAAAAAAGAAGAGAGGTGCCGCAAACGTTTTTTGGTTGTAATGTGGATTTATTTAGAAAAAAATATTATGCTTTGTTTTACATAATTTTACTACGACACGTGTTTCTGGTCTCGCGACCGTCTTCAGGTAAAAGTGGAGATTTCTACATATTATTAAAATAATTAATTTTTCTTCATGTTCAATGTGAAATGTTCTCGATATGAGACATTCTCTGTTTGTGTGTTGGCAATCCGAATTTTCTTTCTAGAATTGTCAATGAAGAGTTCTGCGCGAAGGGTCATAAAACAATTAAGGTTGGTCCAGCGAGTAGTTATCGGCATTTAATCTTTTAATGTTTTAGTGACCCCTATGTGCTCTTGGATCTGTTTCTATTTTGGTGTGTTCCTGTCAGTATGCGTGTATATATGCGTGCGTATATTTCCCCTCCATACATATTGTCTTACTACGAGGAATTCGTAAACTTATTTGTACCTATACACGCATACACACATATACGCACATACACACTATCCCACCACAAGTAATTAGTACACACACACATATACACACATATTTCCCAAGCTACATGGAACCAGTACACACACACACACACTTTTTTTAATAAATCTAGGTACCATATGCTCATTTCTTCAGGACCAATCGTTGGCAGAATTGATTTAGCAAAGTTGGTCAATGCAAATGTAGAAATTGGAGAAAAAATTGGAGAAAGTCTAAAATAATTTCACGATTAAAATATAAAAGCGTAAATTTAAGAACCGAGTAAATACTACAAAGTGAGTATAAAACAAGAAAAGATAATCACTCACTGAACTCCAAGTATATCTAAGGACCGCAAAAAATTCTGCCTTTGACTACAATGTGATGGCTGCTCTAATTTAAGACAAACAGCTTCTAAGACTTGCAAATGGTGCTTAGAACAACCCATATGCAAAATAAAAGAATGAGTAAGTCGTGAAGCACGAAGAGCATCGCTCATTCTCTAATAAGTGGCGAATCGTGTACAGATAGTGGTACACGAGTGTGATTACTTAAATTTAATCTTACAAATCTTACAAATTTTGATTACCTTGCGTGAAGTCATGCTCATTCCCGAACCACTTAAGCATTTATAAACTTTTCCCCCATTTTCTAAAAAAAAATCAATTTTCCCAACGATTGGTCCATGAAGAAGTGTTGGTTATAATTGCCTGAGATCATAAAATATTAAGCCCATATATATTGGCCTTGAGAAATGGCTTCAGAGGACGAGACGCGTCGGTTACCTTTTCTTTATATATTTATATATATATATATATATATATATATATATATATATATATATATATATATATATATATATATATATATATATATATATATATATATATATAATAAAAAAAAAAAAATAAAATAAATAAAATAATTAGGATGATTTGAAATTAATTCATCGAGTATAGTAGAAATTTCCATAGAATGCACTGGATGGCCTTTTCGTCCTATATTTATGACCCATCAGCAGAGTGCATCCATTAACGAGAATTGAAACCCGAACAGTTAAAATAGAAAGGGAACGCCATACCAACTGTACCAATGGGCCTCGGTGGGGAAGCGCTGCTGGATCACATATTCCGTGGTTGAATTAATCCGAGTTTATCTTTACCCATAAGACTCTGCCCCCACGAGCTACGGCTGCTCTCCCTAAGGCCGCTCAGCCCAAAGCATTAGAAGCCGGTTCAAGCAAGGATATGCAGATAGAAACAATTAGGAGAATTTGAAATAATCATAATTCATCGAGTATATATATATATATATATATAGCGCTGTTCGATAAAAGTGACTCACCTGATTTTTTTCTAAATGTTCTCTTCTCCGATGAAACGAAAGTTGAGCTAAATTCAAAGGATAAGCGATCTAAAATCCGAAGAAGAAGCTTTGAAAGCTTTTTTTGAATTTAGTAGTACTGTCAAGCATCCGTTCAGTATAATATTCTGGGGATGCTTTTCTTTTCATGGAACTGGTTTCTTAAAACCTATTGGAAAAACCCTCAGGAGCGAGCAATACAAGAGAATTTTAGAGTCTTGTCAGCTCCCTTCTGCTGAAAGGGTGCAAATCGACCCCACCAAGCTCATTTTTATGCAGGATAATGCTCCCTGTCACAAATCAAAATTGATGAAAGAATACTTTGTTGAGAAGCAGTTGAGTGTTATGACATGGCCGCCCCAATTTCCTGACCTCAACCCCATAGAAAACTTATGGAGCATTATAAAGTACAGGCTCTCGAGAAAGCAGTTGAGCAACAAAGAGGATTTGATTGTGAATTTCATATCCGAATGGAATTCAATGCTTGGAGATGAGATTTACCAGAACCTAATCAAGTCAATGCCAAAAAGGGTTGAAAAGGTTATTCAAAACAAAGGAGGACCCATAGATTATTAAATATTTCGAACTATATTACCTATTATAAATAAATTATACCTCTATTATTCTTTATTTAAAGCTGTTCGGTTATGTTTCTATTGATTACTAGTTGCAGGAAATAAGTAAGTCACTTTTTTTTGCATAGAGTTTTTTCCTAAATCTTATTTATATCCAAAATTATAATTATCAATAGAATACCTTAGGGTGACTAAACTTTTTTACTAGGAGGTCGGGAAGGAGTCTTTATATTAGTAAGATTAAAAATTAGTTTGACCCCAAAAACAACAGGCGAAAAATTTTTAAGTAAAAAAAATCAGGTGAGTCACTTTTATCACTTTTTATCGAACAGCACTGTATACATATATATATAAAATATATGATAGAAAGGATACTGTCTTATTTTTTGCCTAAATTCAGTTGGAGCGTGAACTGAGTGGGATTATCTCACAAGAAAGTAAGTTCTAGGTGAACCAGGAAGATAGAGTTATAATAATTCCATCGAAAACCCGTATAACTGTCGAACTTTGTGTGTTTACCTGCATATCTGGGAAATTGATACTACAGAAAGAGATGTTCTATCCATTTAAATTTACTTGCCTATAAGTAATAATTTTCTTGCAAAATATCTATATTTCTGTACGTGATTAAAAGGCTTGATTCTATATATAAAAGGATCGTGTTGTTACATTCCTTGACAGCGAACATATATAAGATTTTATTCAGAAAACTTTCATATCTCAAAATCAAGTGAATAAAGTCATACTATGGATTTATTTTTCCTACACCTTTCTGTCTTTATTTAAATTTCTTTAAAAAAATCAATTCTAAGAATTGCGTTCTGGCAACAACAAGGAAAATCATTTCAAGTGTTTTTCCCCTATGAACATTTTTTTAAAATTTTATTTATATATATCCTAATATTATCTTAACGCTTTCAGGGATATTCTTTAGTTTGCTGAAAGCAATTTTGAAAAAAAATATATATATATATATATATATATATATATATATATATATATATATAACAAAAGGGAAAAAGATCGTGTAACGTGTTTTGTCCTTTTAAGACTTTCTCGGGCTAAAGTGTTGGTGTGACTACACATGCACACGAACGAGAGCAGATGTTAAAAATTTAAACATCTAAATAATTTTTTAAATATATGTTTGTTTATATATTCGAGTCGATTTCATTTACTTTTTTTTTTTCTTATATTTCTATCAATACTAAATTATATATATATATATATATATATATATATATATATATATATATATATATAAGTGATCATTGAAGTCAACACTCAGGGCGACAGGCTGTTTCATGCTAGATGCAATCATCAGGCTGCCGAATGTCAGGCGGCCTGACGATTGCATCTAGCATGAAACAGCCTGTCGCCTCTGAGTTTTGAATTCAATGTTCACTTTTACATTTATATTTACATACGCTCTATCTCTGATATTGAGCACTTTATCCCATACATATGGCACACCTTAAAACTATATTTCTACATATATATATATATATATATATATATATATATATATATATATATATATATATAATATGTAATTGAATGTAGCCTAAATACTCTTGGCGTTAAACTGTTATTGGAGATAGATCTGGCTGAAGAAGTTTGATTTGGAAACGCTGCACCAATTTTGCCCGGAAGAGAATTGAGCATTTCAACAAAAAGCGCTCCATTAGAAAGGGAGAAACAGAATCTTCCCAGATCTATTAGGACACCAGCACACTTGCAGTATTTGTGGAAAAGTCATTTGAAATCACACCAGAGAGGTCAGTTGCAAACTCATGGGAATGCAACCCGATCAAAATGGCCTGCAGGCTACTTGTGCGATTTTCGTGACAAGGTTTGTAAGTCTGTTGCGGAACTCAGACATCACATGATTGTACACAGGGACAATTTTCCAACATAGGTTGCATAGACATAACTTTATATTTGCCACCTGTGTAAGAGAGATTGTAAAAATGAAACTGGTCTCAAGAATCACTTATGGGCCAAAGGCAGAGCTTTATCTATTGCAAAAATGGGGTAAATAAAAATATTGAAAAAAAAAAAAAATCTGCCGTGAGGTGACAATCACCACAGTCATCACACACACACACACAAAATATATATATATATATATATATATATATATATATATATATATATATATATATATATTAAAATGATAAGAAACAACAGTAAGATCTATGATCCGGTGTTCGTAGAATTTATTTTAATTTTTAAAAAAACTGCTTGATACAAAACAAAAAATATCCAATAGAATCATAATTTTTAAAGGAAAAATAATTATAAATGAATATTTTAAAAAGAAAATGTATATATAATTATTTTTTTTTTAAAATATTTATTTATAATTATTTTTCCTTTAAAAATTATGATTCTATCGGATATTTTTGTTTTGTATCAACAGTTTTATATATATATATATATATATATATATATATATATATATAATTATTTATTTAAAATATGATTCCAACACGCTACATGCTTTGGATTATTTACCTAACGCTACATGCTTTGGATTATTTACCTTTTCTATTTTCTATATATTTTCACACACACACATATATATATATATATATATATATATATATATATATATATATATATATATATATATCGTGTGTGTGTGTGTGTGTGTGTGTGTGTGTGTGTGTGTGTTGCATGACGTTAAAAATTGTAGAAACATGCAATAAATTCAAGTACTGTCAATGGAAAATCATTTTTTGTACAAAACCGGCACACAGAGTAAAAGACGCATTTTTTGTGCATTTTATAGACCCTGTTTTAATTTCTATATTCGTATTTGTTAACCAATCAGCGACGTTATCACAAACGCTCCGAACACTTTTAAATTTTCACACAAATAATATTTGTTGTCTGCTACGAAATCCTGAAGGCTCACTCCAGAAAAGGAGCAACAATATTTTCCATCGTTAAAATAGATATTCAACAATAGGGAAAATATTTATTAGGACTAATGAAGCTGTCAGTGAAGGTCACTGACAGCTTCGCCTGACATCCGATAGCTGCTGCTACTAGGAAATTACACGCATACGTAGAAACAGTATAAATACGTAACACTCTCGTAATTAGACACATTATATTTTCTATCATACTAACGTAAATATTCTGTTGCATTGTAAAAAAAAGAAACCAAATATTTTATGTGAAGTTCTTTTGTAAAGAATCTTTGTAATTCATGTTTTTCAATTTGAAAGAAAATTCTCGAAAATTAAAATTTATATACATTTGAAGATCCGTGTTTGAAGACCGTTTATTTCTTCAATTATTTTGGCATATTCCCATATACATATATATATATATATATATATATATATAATTGAAAACAGGTAGGGATTTCGGCACTGACTGAAAGCTAACCATTTCCTAATATCTTAAAAAGAAAAAAAATGAATGGAAATGAAAATATGATGATATATCTGAATGATTCTTACCATAAAATTGAAAAGAAAATATGGAATATGAAATTGATGATTGCATGCATCCTTATTTGTGTTCTTGGAAGACTCCACAAGGGATATAAAAAAGATCCAATCAGATAAAAATCTCATAAAGAAGCAGAGAAATTCAAATGACTACCCAAGATTATATAGAATAATCGGGATAGTGCTGGAGCATTGACATTCAATGAAAAAGCACAGATACGAAACGTGTAAAACAATGTGTCTATAAACATTAATAAATGACAAAAAGATGCCGGGAAATAAGAAAGCGCTTATAAGAAATGGAAAACGTAAAACCAGAAAATGCGAACAAATTTGTGTCCTGACAGATCAGAGATTAATGATAAGAAAAATGACTTAGCCTGAAGGAAAACATCAACAACCGATATAACAAACCAGCTTGGGAAATCATAGCAAGGTTCTGTTTTTTTTTATCCCCCGCCTCGCCCAGTAAAAAGATAAAGCCACTAAAATGCAAGGGGTTTACTAGGAATGAAAGAGTATTAGAAAACTTTAGTGAGAAAAAAGGATAATAAAAGAAAAGTTTTTCCAGGCAAAATATAGAGTGTGATGGATAAATTGTCGTCTAATTTACTCAAAAACGAAAATAACACTTACATCTTATTTTAACAGATATACTTAGTATAGCTACATTAATATATCTTGAAATACTAAAGAGTAAATATATTCAATAAAATCGCTATTGGCTTCAACCACGGCCTCCGAATGACTTCGAAATTTCCTACGACTTTTCAGGGCTGTTGGCCTTCAGTTGATCTTTGGTGTAATAAGGAGTTTTGGTGTTCTCCCGCTCATAGTAATCATGTGGGGTGTAGTCTGGGGAGTTAGCTGGTCAGATGTAAGAGGTATTGTGATCGCAGACATTGGCTGACAGACTTGACTGGGTTCTCCTTCTTGTGTGGCATATTGCAGCGTCCTGTTGACAGACATAGATTCTTCCAGCAGCCAACCTCTTGACTCAGGTCAACAGTACCTCCTCAATGCACTTAATGTAGGCCTCCGAGTTGAGTCTGAGGTTCTCTAGGAACAGGAATGGAGGCATAACTTTGCCATCACTAGTGATCACGCCAAACACCTTCATAATCACCATTAGACTCATCCAACTTATTTCTAATCCTCTGCATTGTCCTAAAATCGACATCTAAAAATTTCGTATTGGAGCTTCCGGTGTGAATGCCAAGCATATCTTTTCCAAATTTTTGGCAGAATGAATTGTGTCATGGTACACTTTTCCTGCCAGATGGTCCATAATTGATCACACTATACTGTGCAGTCGACAAAATAAAATAAAAATACAACGCGCATGCGCGAAATTAAAAATATAAAATGGCGAAAATTTACCCGTTAATATTTCGGTACTGTGGGGGATTGTTTTTTTTAAAGTAAAGGTACTTATCCTAAACTGTCTTTTCTTTCTCGTTCGGATTTCATGCTAGCATTGATAGATTTAGCCTGATTATATACTGACTTGTCAATGCTGATGACTACAATTTCTGAAAGGAAAGCAAGATTCAGTGGACATTCCTGGAGAAGAAAGAATGACATCATTCACAATATCCTACACTGTGAACCTATGCAACAGATGCGATGTTTTGGGATATCAGCACGTAACTCCATTGACCAATTGTATTGTATTATTGTATTGATGCGGCATTCACCCTGGGCGGATTGAGCCGGCTTCTTCCTGTTGACTCATTCGTAGTCATGTGAGAAGAAGATTCTTGGGATAAATTACAGAAGTAGGGTACCCAGGCCTACTCGGATAACGTTCTTGCTTGCCGCGGAGTTCCCACAGACGCAGAGACAGGAACGACCAGAAGCCGCCGGTTGCCGATGCAGACGCTCCTTGGATTTTTTCTAAGAGCAGGTTTGAATTCAGAGTTTTCCTTCTCCTAGACTAGTTGCCATCTAAGGCTATAGAACCCAGTCTGTCCTGCTATTTACCCATAGCTGGAGGGAGAAGAAGAGGATTCACACCTTTCCCAAGGGTGTTAGCACGTAAGTGAATGTAATGGATTCGACTGGAATTCGAACTCGGCTCTCCGATTCCTCAATCCATTACTCCACCGTGCCTCCTCCATTGACCAAAGTTAACAGCTTATTAACAACAACAACAAAAAAGCAACTGAATACTACGTAATGGAGATATAGAGAAGAATTCTCATGAATGTCCACTCTCGGTCGATTTGATGATTATGATGATGATGCTGATGATGATGATGATGATGATGATCGGTAGTGTTGGTTGTTCTTTGCTTTGGCATTAATTACACTACTCTGTTGGAATGTGCGCCGAAGTAAAAGGTTGATTTGAATGCAGCTGCCGGTGTCAAAAACGTAATTAAAATAAATACTGATTGATTATGGCACGGAATCTAAGAATCCTATTTGGCAGGACATTGTTTCCTAATCTTGAAATTTCCGAGAAATTCTTGGTTGCAAAAATTATTATTATTATTATTATTATTATTATTATTATTATTTTATTTTTATTTATTTATTTATTTATTTATTTTTTTTTTTTTGAGAAAATTCGATCAGGTAATTTTCTTCTGATTACCTTCTTACAGATAGCATGTAGTTTTCAAATAAGCCAATCAAAATGCAAGTTTCAGGTTTGCGCCAAAAGAAATTATTTTTTTTACTATTTAAAAAATTTTTATACTTGCTTAATCGAAACTAGTCCATCTGTTTTGTGTAGCAATCATCCATGACCCTTTGCCGTTTAGATGAATATATTACGCTACAGTATTTAATAACAAATTATCTCCCCTTCTTGGAGTTTATATCACTTTACTAAAGAATTCTCTTCGTATAAGCGACTATAAACAATGTCTATTATTTACTAAAATATTCTACGCTGATTAAAATTTCATAAGCTAAACTGATCTGCCGTACCGTATTAAATACACATTCAAATAGTGTAATAATATGAAGGTGCTGGCAAAATGATATCATGAGACTTGAATTTTTCATACTTAAGATTACATTTTATTTATTCAGATTTTTCGTCAGTTTCATTCAGCCAGCCTGTGGTACGTGAGAAGCCCCGTCAATCTACCGTGCTTGAAATGCCAAACGTAAACTCCCCATTCTCGTTTGAGAAACTGTACGAGACTACAATTTTTTTTCTGGAGTTTTTGTTTATATATCCATCTGTGCGACTCATCTTCCCTCAGTTTCTTTCCATAATATTATTTATTCATTCACAAACTATCAAAGACGTTTTATAATGCGTCGTCACCAAAGTTGAAATAACTTTCTCCGTTTTAGCTGCTGTTTCAGTCAGAAGCCTAGCCGTCTATTTTCGCATGGGGGAATTCAAGACATCAATAAGCAATATTTGATTCAATTATCGCATCTTGATCGACACTATGTCGGCTTATTAGTTTCTTTACAAAACCGAAAAGTTCCAGAAAGGAAACGAGTTAACCAATAATGAAAAAAAAAGTGCCGACATTTTCACTTGAGATTTAAAAAAGAAATAAACATGTCTAATTTAGTCTCTAGGAATACTGAGAAGTTAACTCGAGTTACCAGAGTTGGAAGGAATCAGTCTATCGTCATGTTTTTTATTGAAGGAAAACTATCGTATTTAATAGCATATAAAACACACTTTCCCTCACCCCCAAAGAAAAACAGCTAGAAAATCACTATCAGGTATATCTGCAACGTTGTGGACAGTTGTAAACTAATTTTAACCCCAACGTTCACAACCGTAACCTATACTTATGCAGCAGACTGTCAGTTTAACCAAGCAGATTTAATCTGATATTATTATCTTCCTTTACTCAAGCAAACATTATGCCGTAATTTAACGATCAAGAGCGGGTCATGACAAATGACCATAGGACCTACCATTTATTCACACCCCCGACTCCGACAAAACCTTTTTAAGAATGCTTGCTGTACTGAGCAGTGTTGTTTTCTGAACTATCTCATTTTGAATCACAGCTCGACTCAGTCATTTTAATTTTATAGAAAGCAGTCAAGCGTAGTTGATTGCATTTAAGACGTAATTCACAAAATAAAAGCTAAAAAAACACTCCATGTCATATGCTGAGGCATCCCGTAGGCTTTTACTCCAATTACTCCCTACCGCAGGTCATAATTGTACTTTAAATGGCCGCTTCTACCTAGCCAGACTCCATAATAATATTATTTTCTCCGACGACATGCGATGGGTTAGCAAGAATTATTCTGCTTATCTCAGTTTAGGATCGATAGTCTAGACAGCAAGGCCAAAGTAATAATTGGAAGATGACTGGTCTAAACGTTTCACATACTGGGAGATTCCAGCCGGAGGTCCGTACATTTCTTTAGCATGTCAATTACTTTGACATTGATATTAGCATCACCAGGAACAGCAACGTCGAGGAAGAGAAAATTTTCTGTTTCTTTGTCAACAACGGCGATGTCTAGTTTGTTGACATTAAGGTCGGGGGTCTATTTGGATGTTGGAATCATAAAAGATCTTGATTTGCGCAGTACCATTTCTCCGTTATTATTATTATTATTATTATTATTATTATTATTATTATTATTATTATTTCCTTGGATTTCTGTTGCATACATATTTCCTCCCGGGTTCCAACCAGAAACCTAAGGCCAGAAATGGCTTTATGACATTTTTCACTAATCATTTTTGTAAAAAATGAAAACCATAAAATCACACACATTATAGATAATGCGCTTCGTAATGTGTGAGCTGTACTTGTGAGTAGAATATTTTGTAATTCGTTAAGGCATGGGTTACATGGAATCCCTTCAATGAGCCCATCGGAACATTTTCCAGTCAATCCGACGGCTTCAACTACAATTGGAATTATTGATGTCCTCATGTTTCGCATTTTTGAGATTTCTACTTTAAGATTATTATTATTATTATTATTATTATTATTATTATTTCATTTTTTATTTCCTTGGATTTCTGATGTATATACATTTCCTTCCGGGCCCCAACCAGAGATCTAAGGTAAGAAATGGCTTCATGACATTTTCCACTGATCATTTTTATAAAAAAACAAAAACAAAATGTAGTCCTAAAACCCATTTTACTTAGATATAGCTCTTCATAATGTGTGAACTGTACTTGCGAGTACATTTTTTTGTATTACTTTAAGGCATGGCCAACTAGGAATCCCTTAGGTGAGACTATCAGGAACTTTTCCAATCAATCTCATGCCTCCATCTGGAATTATTGATGTCCCCATGTGCCATTATTATTATTATTATTATTATTATTATTATTATTATTATTTCCTTGGATTTCTATTGTATACACATTTCCTTCCGGACCCCAACCATAGACCAAAGCTCAGAAATGTCTTCATAAGATTCTCCACTGATCATTTTTGTAAAAGAAAAAAAAAACCCTAAGTTCACACACATTTTACATTGATTAATTCTTCGTAATGTTTGCTATTATTATTATTATTATTATTATTATTATTATTATCCTTTCCTTTTTGTTTAGTACAATACCTTGTTGGATCTTTACCTGAGATCTAAGATAAGGCATGGTGTAAATTTATACCTTCTATTTGCAACATATTCATGTTAAGAGATACATACCATTTAAACTGTGTTTTTTTTTTATCTTGGTGTTATATACCGTACCTGTGAACACTAATGGGTATGTCCCAATCATCCAAAATACGTTGGACACTATTGTAAGTGGAGGTAATATGCTGTCTAAGTAGTCCGCCATTAGTAGTGGTTTACCTACTTCATGCTGCTGGCTAGTATTGTATTTTGTTGATGTTATAAAGATTACCATTTCATTTCCAATCTCTGCTTTGATTATACCTCATTCAGTAACCCTTTCTAGGTTACAACAGTTGGTAATACTCTACTGAGTAGATGATCAGTTTTACATTTTTTTGGATGTCTTGTAAGAAAGATCTACCAGGGTTCTTGCAAAATCTTCTTGTCTTTACCTTTATTGATCGTACTCAGGATTTCAATTATTGTAGATATAACATTAATTTTAAGGTGCCACTTTCGTTTTTCAAGTTCAGTTTCAATATGATGATATTAACTTATTCTATGTTATTCTATCATATTCTTTAACACACACACACATATATATATATATATTGGATATATATATATATATATATATATATATATATATATATATATATATATATATTGATTCACACCTTGGGAAAGGTGTGAATCCAAGGGTATTAGCACGCCTGGAATACGAACTCAAGGTGTGAATCCTCTTCTTCTCCCTCTAGCTATTGGTAAATAGCAGCACAGACTGGGTTCTATATGTATGGCAACTGGTCTGGGAGAAGGACAAACTATGAATTCAAAACCTGCGGACTGTCATTTGGGGACCCTGTGGCACGTAGAGCACCAAATCTCTGTATGCGGCCTTTCACCACTATAATCAAATCTCATGTGCTGGTGTTAGGCTGTCATTTTCCTAGGAACTGATCTGCTTGACTCTCATACTTCGAATTCGACCGGAGAGTCGAGTATATATATATATATATATATATATATATATATATATATATATATATATATATATATATATATATATATATATATATACATACATATATATATATATATATACATACATATATATATATATATATACACACACATACATATACACACACACACACACACATATATATATATATATATATATATATATATATATATATATATATATCATGTAGAACTTTTAAATTACTTCGCTGTCAGAATTAGAGAACCAGATACTAAGCGGTCAGTACTTTCAACATTTTGTTCCTATAGTCGCTATATTAGATCTGCATGATTCTTCGTTATGCATACCTGTTAATTTGTGATGAATAAGCTTAGGTCCCATGTAGTCATTATAAATGTATCCACCTGTAGTATTTAGGCGTGCAACATTCAAACAACAATGAATTCTGTGTTTATGTAAACCAGCAACGTTAGTTCCAATTTTATGTTAAGAGCGTTAACATCTTTTTTTTTTAAATTATTTTAGCTGCATTTGTTGATTATTTCTTTTTATTCCCTTTATAGTTATATTGCATACCTTCTATAATTTTATTTTTTCCTTGTAGGTTTAGTATAGCTTTCCCTTTTCTCATGGATGCCAACTAGAGAAAAGCCAGAGGTGGCCTCGAAATATTTTAAATGAATAATTATTTTTTTGTATATCAGAATTAGTTGAAACTTTTAGGGTACATAAGAAGGAAAGAGAGCTTGTAAAATTTGATACTCACAGGATAGTTTGAAGACTAGAGGGTAAAAGTAAAACCAAGCATTACCTACTTAACGAGCTTCAGTAAATGGATGGCGGAATATGGTTTAGGAGGGATAACAAAAAAATTATTATGAGCTACAAAGGACAGCTAATTTTGGAACACAGCAAATAGAAAAAAAAACGGTCAGCTCAATTTGGATTAATCCTTTCCTGCCATTGTTTCTTATAATATGAAGACGGCCATCATCCGCCTTTGGCTTGTGGATTTTATGGCCACTCCTTAATTTCTCAATTTGGAATTCCTTTATTTCATCTCAAGCACAGTTAATAATATGCAAGCTATAAGTAACAACTGGAATGGCCAGTGCGTTTATGGCCATAATTCTATCAAGATCGTTAAGTTCTGTGAAGAGAATTGCTCTTATCCTTCTATAGATTTCATTTCTAACTTGTTTGTCACATGATAAATGTCATCTGTCTCGTGGATTGTGCACCTCGTCCTAATTTTGCTCTTTTATTGCGATATCAATCATGAGCTTACTTCTTTAAATTGCTTGTCGCTCATATGTCGAAGCCAAAACGCAACGCCTGTTAATATTGAATTTCTGGACTGTCTTCAAAAGACTCGAAATTACCATCATGATTTTCTTTAGTTTAATCTTTAGTTTAATCTTTAATCTGAGTAGTTTCACGGCGTGCAGTCATTTGAATTATTATTATTATTGTTGTTGTTGTTTTATTTCCTTTGGTTTCTGGTGTATGCTCATTTCTTTCTGGGTCACGACCAGAGTCCGATAGTCAAAAATGGTACCATGTCATTTTCCACTGAGCAGTTTTGAAAAAAAAAAAAGCTCAGTGCCATATTGAACCACGGCAGAGGAGCTTACAGCTTCAAGCAAAAAAAAGCGCTCGGTAATACCAGGCCACTAATGTTACCCTCGTTCGAGCATTTGCAATATATATATATATATATATATATATATATATATATATATATATATATATATATATGTAAAAAAAACTGTGGGTTAGTAATTCAAGTGAATCCTAATGATATAAAATATTAAAACTGATCTACAAATAGAGCTCAATGTATTTATTACAGAACATATATTACAAATAAATGAAATTCACACATACTCCTTCTGAATAATCATTTCACTCCGCAGGAGATTGTCAGCATTACAAAATTTAAAAATAAAATAAATATGACGCATAATTTAAAAAAAAATTAAATAAGGGACCTAAGAGACCGCAAAGAAAAAAATTTTTTTTTTCTTGTGTGCGAATTTCATTTATTTGTAATATATATATATATATATATATATATATATATATATATATATATATATATATATATAAAACTTAAAATAGACTGTTTGACCAAAACAAGGTCTGACCAAAATTCATGTTAAAAAAATAAAAAAAATGAAAACTACAGACAAAAGTTCATTTTTTCCATCAAGACATTCATTTCTGTAGTTCACTGCTTCAAGCATCCAGAGAATTTTTTTCTCCTGATGATGGTCATGTTGGCTGAAACTAGTCGAGGAATCTCAAATGAATTAATAATAAAAACGAAAGAATATTAATATACATCCCAGTGTGTCTGAAGATTTTAATTTTTTATTTTTTAATATTTTTATTGTTCAGTATATATATATATATATATATATATATATATATATATATATATATATATATTTTTTTTAGGATGTTATTTTCCGTTTCTGATTTCGTCTCTCAATTATGTCCTAATTTTTGTAACTGAAACGTAAGCTTGCTCTCATTAATTCCTGGAACCAATTTCGAGAAGAAAGAAATACATACTTACAAATAAACATATTCGTGTTTCTAGAACTATGAAGAAACCCTGCTTAAATCGACTGGCAGCAGGAAGATGTCTTTTATTCCTTATTCGACGGTTGGGTCATGGCGCCGCGTCGCAGCAAGACGTTACCTTAATAGCAAGATCTTCCGACAATGAAAACAAAATTGACTGACACTGACTAAGATCAGCTTAGACAGACACGAATTCTGGCAGCTGTTTATGAAGCCCTCTTCTCCGTTCCGACGTCCTCCATAACTGTATATCCCCGGCTTCCACAAACCTTTTTTTTTTCTCTCTCTCTTTCCAACCCTTGCTTTTTATCATCTCTTGCTGTGTCTAGAGATAACAAAACCTACTGTCAATTCCACTATCTTGACTGGCAGCTCCATCTGAATCTTTTTGTCCAATTCCGAGAACCGGCTTAGTCACTGACCAGAAAACGAACTGGCAGTGCGCCATTTTGAAGATGGACGCATACAAATCCGTACTTTATCGGATACACTCTTCTCGAGAAATATTCAACAGTTTAATTTGTATCTGTCGTATTAAATCGGATTGACTCGCCTTGCATACAGATGTTCATATTTCAATCAGGAATGGCAGTGTTTGCCACATGGCTTTGTATTTCGTTAATCCTGTGGTATTTCACACGCTGACTTACGGACTTGACTATTTATAAACTGAAATATTTCATATAAATAAATATTTTTTTAAGTATAAATGACCCTATGTACACTTACAGCCGATCAAGGACTGTCATATGAAAGTCCTGTTCCGATTATGCAACCAAACATCTGCATCTTGGACATATAACAAAATATCCAGGGTAAGTCATAAATAATTTTCGTTGTTGTCAATCAAATTTAATCTTCAAAAGCAAAGTACAACTACATTTTATTCAATTATATATTCGCCATTACCGTAAATGACGTCATACAAATCGAATTTTCGAGCATAATATTTAGGGATCGATTATATGGTGGGTATAAAATACAAATCTCCGATATCTGTCTATATTTCTGAGATGAGGCATTATGTACACAATTTGGATTATTCGGACTATTGTCCTCAAATTTGTCGCCATATTTATTACAACGTTTCGCCCGTTGTACGCTCCGGCCTTTTTCAGTTGGTTGGAATGTCGAACTGAACCCTCAAAGACACATGCCACAGCGGATAAAGACGTTGGTTAGATTCAGTGACAGGACCCAAAGAGTGTGAGTTCAATAAGGCAATGGAGAACTTGGAGAGGGGAATTAACAGATAACTGACATCCATTAGACATGGCACGTGGAACTAGAACAGTCTACCCCAGTGAGCGAAATAAAGGGTTCAGTTCGACATTCCAACCACCTGAAGAAGGCTGGAGCATACAACAGCCGAAACGTTGTAATAAATATAGCGACAAAGATGAGGACAAAATTACGACTTATGTAAATACTTTACCTCCGAGTTGCAAACAAGTGGGACATCACAACTAACAATTACTCTACACCAATACCATATCTCCAGCAGGCTGTCACAAATATATCCCACTAAAAATTCTGTTTGTTGAACATGTTTGGCATATTAACATAGAAATTAATATAAAATAATAAAATAGTCACACAAATTCAGGATTCTATTAATGTTACACACTCATCGCGTCCAACAGATAAGTGTAATGACTGAGCGAAGCGTCTTTTAACCCAGGCGGATATTCAGACAACTAGTTGTGGTATGCTTGTCATCTGCGTAATTTCATGATTCAAATTGACACATAGTGGCAGTTTATTGAATATACACATGTCGTAAAAAACGGGTTATCGTATATTGTAATCTAACTTCATTTACCGGTAGGCCTAAATTTTACGCCACTAGCAGCCTAGTGTATGTTTGGGTATCGACCCACATGGTGGGTATAGCCAAACACAGAATTTTGAGACAAAAAACCTTGAGGTCAACTTGTACGCCAGGTCGACTTGTACGACGTAATTTACTGTATTTACAATGGCTTGTTGTGAATTTTCAAGCCATTTTCGGTACCTTTTTAATAAAGCTGTGGATAGATTTTTGATGTGGATAGATTTTCGGGGAACTCTTACGTCTGGTTTTCACGAGAATAAAAAAATCCCCTTCAAAGAATTTTGAAATGATGGGAAATGTTAATAATGGTTTGGTGGATGATGGATAGTGTAGAAAAGACTACATAGAAGAGACCAATTTTCCCTATGTTATTTTTGCTGTATACAGACTTGTGTTTTCATAAAGAAAAATGTTTTTTTCCTGTGGACGAGAACAGGGTGCATTTCAAGCAAACTTTTACGAACACATCACAACTTCTTAATGTATAATTGTGCATGTTGTGTTTCGTTGTGTTTTATAGTGCACTAAATGAATACTACGCCGATGGTTCAACAACACGCACTACATTACTGTTTTTTTTTGCCAGGAGCTCAGATTTTGAGTCGATTGGAGACGTTGATCCTTGTCAATACACTACCGTTTGCGTTGAGCATTGCCGTATGTAGTGTATATTCTGGCATACAAGGCGACTGGGTTTATAAGACGAAGCCCAAATTTTTGTGTTAAAATATAAGTTTCTGGCTATATTCGCTGTACAAGATGATCCCTCCACCATCCTAAATCGTATTTTAAAATATATTGCAATGAATTTATTAAATAAATTCAGTAATCATATATTTACTTTTCATTCAAATTCTAATGGAAAAACGGTGGGGAGATATTGTCATTTAACTACCATAATCTACAATACCTCATGAGTGGGTGCTCTGTTTTCGGTAGGCTATTACGCTAGCCCGAATGACAATCCTCCTTAAACCATCCACTCGTCCCACTGTCTCGAATACGATCTTTAAACGGCTTCTCGAGGCATATATATCCTATTTTATCAACTTAACATAAACTACAGGATACCTGGAGTATAAGACGGACTCCTATTTTTTCGGTGTGGGGGATATTTAAGGTTAAAAGGTCGTGTTATACGCCGACATATACGGTAAGAGTCCTCCAAATTTGTTTTTAACTGACACGTATGGTTAGTTATTAGGATGATACATTCGTTATTACAAATTCCCCACAACACGGAAATTATTATGACACGGCCCAATAGAATCAATTTAATTGAATAAATTCTGTTCAAATACTTAGGGAAACAAGTTAAGCGATTGAAATTATCGAGTGATTTAATTTCTACAGTTTCTACAGATTCTACCCGTTGTAGGACATTTAAAACCCGAAAATATATTTAGACTGTAAGAACTTATTTTTTTGTAGATAATAACATTTTTATTGTCTAAATAAATAAATCATAGCTGGAAGGGAGAGGAAAATGTATGTTTGTTAATTTTCCTACTGTCCTGAATATCCGAGAAATCTTATTAAAGAGAAATCTGCACGCTCCAGCAGGACTCGAACCTGCGTCCATTTCGGCAGGAGAAACCGTCGTTAGATCCGAAATGCTTTGGACCTCTCGGCCTATATTGAAGTAGTTTATAAAGAATAGGATCGATTTTATTATTATTTTATGTATTGATAACGTTTAAGTAATAAAATGTTTCGGTTAAATAATTTTTTAAATATCCACCACTTTCTTTAGAAATTCCTTTATTTATGTTAATATATGAAACTGAGCAGTATGTCTATTTCGAGAGTCATAGAAACATCTGCATTTAAAAACATTATTGAACTTTGTTTGACTATCGAAATTATTATTATTATTATTATTATTATTATCTATATAATAAATGCAAATGTCAGTGTGTCACATTTTTTCAACTTTACTCCTAGAGGCCGTAGCCCAACATATCATACCATTTTGGAATCAGGCCGACTCCGTGAGCAAATTAAAAACATTCCGGGTCTGATCCAAACACACAATCCTCAAATTTTGAATTTCCAAGTTTTCAATACTGCGATTGTTTTCGGATTCCGCCATATTGGCTTCTACTGCTAAAGACATTTAAAGGGACACAACTCTCTAACTTTTAATTGCTCATGTTCAAATGAAAAGAAAATACTGTTCCCAAACAAAAGTGTTTCAAAATAAAAATGTCCGTGTGTTCAAATTTACTTCTTGAAGCTGTAGCGCAACATATTATACCATTTTGAAAGCGTGAATAAATTAAAATTTATTCCGGTCCAGATCCGGACCCACAAACCTGAAATTTTAGATTCCCAAGTTTTAATTACTGTGATGTTTTTCGGCGATTTTTGCGATGAATTTTTTTTGTATGATAACAATTTTTAGAACTTGGAAATAAATTAGAGAAAATTCAAAATTAGATTAGAAATCCAGTGAAACTCTCCCATGAAATGAAAATAATTGTTTGTACGGAAAATAAGGACCTACATACATCAAACTGTCTTTAAATTAAGTGGCGGCAGAGGAATTATCGTTGAACTTTTAAAAGGTAAACTTAAATATTAAACTCAATACTTAAATGTAGCGATTAAATTTGAGTTCTTCTATAGTTTATTGATGTCTATCACATCTACCTCCTCCATACCTATTGTGATGAAGGATATTTAAGAGCACTCTACAGGAGCTAGCTTAAACGTCCTTTTCACCGTAAGAGGGACAAGCAGCTCAATTCTTAGAACCAAGAGCTATTAGTTCGATTTTATTAGGTTTGGTGATATCATAAGTATTAATTTTGGGGGTTTGATTTATAATTACATTTATTTATTATGGTTAGAATTTTTGTACATATGTCTGTAGTTATTCGTCTGTGTATAAGCACATGGACACAATTATTTGCACGCGTATATAGACATACGTATGTGTACGTTTGCATACACAGACGTACGCACGCGGATACATGTCCACTTAAATTTGTTAGTAATAAACTAGTGCATAAATAGTGAAGTTATTTAATTTTTTAAATATCATTTGTTATATATATATATATATATATATATATATATATATATATATATATATCATTGTTAAATAAATATATATATATATATATATATATATATATATATATATATATATATATATATTCATACATGTTTCATTAAATAATATAGACAAGTGTTGTCTATTTATTTTATGTAAATTCTTTTCATAACGTCTGATAAGCTTAATAACATTATCATTAAACGAAGAAAGAAAATCACAATATTCATCCATATTTTTTTAATCCAATCTAAGCTTTCGGCTTACATAAGACAATATCAAAGATGTCAATTACTGTACAATATATTAAGCAATATACGGACAAGACAGTGATGATAGTCTGTGATTGATGACGTGGATGATTTCCAAGCAACGATAAACACGGGCATAGTTTATCGTAAATGTCCTGTTTGTTGCTGTTAAAGTTGTTCAATTTTTCCTTGGCTATTTCAATTTGACTTTTCACAAGGTTACATTTATAATTCCAAGTATTGATAGTATTGTGGGTTGTTGGTTGATTTAAATTCTATGTATTTTTACAGGATTTAAATTCTGTTTATTTAAATAGCATATATATATAAATATATAGAAATATATATATATATATATATATATATATATATATATATATATATATATATATATAGATAGATAGATAGATAGATAGATATATATAGATTATAGATATTTGCATGCCGCACTCACGCACGTATATGTAATAATTAAGTAGTTTATGTTTAAAATAAAGTCTCTGTTTATATCATATGTTATAGTTTATCGTTTATTTAATGATTCATTTTTATTTTATTTTATGGTTAGTATTTTATTTGTTTTTGTCTTGGCGTTGTATATTGAGATATTAATTATGTTGGGTTAGGTTTGTTCATTATTTGTTTTTTTTTTCTTCTGTGTGTGCATGTCCACATTGACATGTACACACACATGCATCGGCGCGTACGTTAATATTTGTTCGTTTATTTCTTTATTAATAAATTAAGTTTATATTATATTTCTTTCATTTACCTATTTATTTTAAGTTTGTATTATTTATTTGTTTATTTTTTAAATTTTATATTTATTTTATTTTATTTATTTGTTTGTAAATATTTATTTATATGTTTACAATTACCCACTATTTCAGTTTTCTTGGTTAAGAGTTTATTTAACGATAAACAAAACCAAACAACCCATTAACACAAATTCTAACCTCTGCACTAAAGTATTTAAACAAATACCCATGTCTATTAATAAAAGAATTTCAAAAAATTCTATTAGCCTAAAATTATTCAATGAAAAAACAAAAAAAACATGAATCGCCCATAGAAACAGCGGATATTCAAACGAACAAGATAGATATGAAGAAGCTTAGATAGATAGATAAAAATAGCGTTAGATAGATAGATAGATAGATAGATAGATAGATAGATAGATAGATAGATAGATAGATAAGATCAGATTGAAAGAGATAATGAGTTGATATATGTTTAATATATGTGTCAGATTTCTTATCAATTTTGTCGGGATTGTATATCCTATTTAAAAAAGTAATTCACAATATCTTGTCAGCCGTTTTCAATGAATGATGGATAGATTACTGTCCAAAAACACAATGGCATTATCTATCTGTTAGTTTTTAATCTATCTATTTTATATGTGAGTGTGTTTAATTAATTAATATAGACATGTAGATAATATAGTCTAGCGGGTGTGATGGGAAATTGTTCTCATATTAACTTTTTAATTTCGCGCATTCGTGTTTTCTGTTTTTCATTTTCGACTGCACATTATAGTAAAAAGAACACCATGACGCAATTCACTCCACCAGAAATTTGGAATCGGCATAATATACTGTTTGGCATTTGCACTGGAGGCGCCAAGACGATTATTTAAGAGTTTGGGTGTCAATCTGAGGACAGCGCAGATGATTCGGAAAGAATTGAGTGAGGTTAATGATGATTACGATGGCACGGTAGCTCGCAAAACTCTTTCTGATCGTTCTGGTAAAGAAAGAACTCCCGAATTTGTTTGTCAGGGCCTCAAACTCAACACGGCGACCGGCACCAAGTGCCTTGACAATGTATTGTTATCCTGGGTCAAGAGGTTGGTTGCTGAGAGATCCTATATCTGAAAACAGGACTCTGCATCATGCAGCACAATCAGGAATACTCAGTCATGGTTGTCAACTTCTGCGACCAATCACCCCTTACATCTAGCCACCTAACTCCCAAGATAGTAACCCACTTAATAATTATATGTGGGACACAGTTGAGCGAGACACGAACAAAACTCCTTGTAACAACAAAGATGAGCTGAAGGCAATTATTATGGGATCATTCACCAATATAAACAAGGAGATTATCCAGAAGAGTTACAAGAGATTACGGAGTCGTTTGGTTGAAGCCAATGGCGATTTTATTGTATAAATTTACTCTTTAGTATTTCAATATATTTTTGTATAATTTTAGTAAATATATCTGTTAAAATGAGATATCAGTGTTATTTACCTTTTCGCATTATTTAGGCGACAATTTATCCATCACACGCTGTATTTTTATACTGAACCATTCAACCAAACAACACTAAACATAATTTATTACGAATATAGCAACAAATATATTAATTCCCGGCCAGCTCTCTTATATTGAAACGCTGTTTTTGTCTAAAAAAACTTCCATAACTACAACGGATAAATTTAAATCTTGGAGAGAACTATAACATATCGATGTTCGTGCTTGCTTATAAAAATTGTCATCACAGCGGATTGCAGATTTTATTGCAGTTACAATTTGTTCGCCTGTAATTTACTCCGGAAGATGATCTTAGAAAAGATCGAAAGTACTTGGTTTAAAAAAAAAACATGACTACAGCGCTTTCCTTGATGAATTTCATCTTAACATGACGAAACTGATTATAAACTGGAAGAGGACAGTATGAAAATAAGTAGACACAATGTTTGAACGAAGACATGCTGCCTCTCTCTCTCTCTCAAATCAGTCGGGTTTCGATTCCGGCTTGAGGCAATCGGACGTCTAGCCACACTGAGGAGCTGTGATACAGCGAAACAGTGTGTCTGTGGATGACTATATATGCTCCCGGATATCCGCTTGAGCTCTCGTAGAAAGTATTTAAAAAAAAAACAAAAAAAAAAAAATCAGCTTCTAGTACGAATTGTGTTCTCCGGGCCGCTAACGTATTTCGTATAGAAGAAAAACGTTAAAATTCAGTAAGATATCTTACACCTAGGCCATCGTCGCACGACGATGGCCTAGGGTAAGATATCAAATCAGTCGAGTATCGATCCTGGCTGGAAGCAACTGGACGTCTAGCCACACTGAGGAGCTGCGATACAGCGAAACAGTGTCTGTAGACGTCTCTCTTTCTCTCTCTCTCATTCTCTCACTATCTCTCTCTCTCTCTATATATATATATGTACACACACACACACACACATATATATATATATATATATATATATATATATATATATACTACACTACTTTAAATACCTATACTCTGGCGGTGTGAAATAATAGATAATACAATTTGTAAATACAAAATATATTTCAACAATCCAATATCAGGGTAAAAAAAAAAAGTCAAAAAAAATCAGTAAAAAAAGAAAATAATTAAAATAAAGACATCCATGTTGATCGAAAATAATCAATCATCACCGCAGTGCCTCGTCAAAGAAAAAAAAACCGACAGACTAAATAAAGTAAAAACGTAAAAGTGTTCAATACACTGAGTAGAAATTTAAAAACCTAGTGAGCCAAAACCTACCTACCAAGGTTTCACCTAACCTATCTAGGTTATATATATATATATATATATATATATATATATATATGAAAACTTGGATGAGAACAAGAAGCCTAAGGAACAATCTGTTGATGCCTCTACACAGGATATCTTCTTTTCTTTTTTTAACATTATGAATTTGCTTATTGTTCTTTACTTCGCTTCTGTCATGTACCTAGGATTAGACAGGCAAGATGAATTTACTGACTTTTGCTCTATGATAGACGTTATCATTGTTACTTAGCCTCTGATATAGTGTTTTTTTAAATTGCCATGTCCTTTCAGGACGTAGGCGATCGTGTCTCTCTGCAGTTTGTTTTTCGATGAATTAACATGCGTTCTTCAGAAAGATAGCGAAGCGATTTCCCATTGTCTTGTCCACGATTTGCAATTCAGGTTTTCATTCTTTTAATTTGGTTTCCAAACATAGCTAAATAAACAGTCTAATCTGCTATTTAAATATGAACTGTGAGAGAAAATACGTTGTCAGACCTTACACAAGGACATAGCAGGAACATGAACACAACTAACTAGACCTGAATTTGAACTCGTGTCGTTGACTTCGTTTCCGAGGTTAATATCCGTTACACTATGTGATGCGGGTGCGTAACCAGAGAGGGGAACTGATAGAAAAACATTTTTTGAAAAATTTAGTCAACCCTCAATACCTTATTGCAAACTGTATTTTTCTAAGTTTGAATGCACTTAACCATCTACAGTTTTTTTTGGGGGAAAAAAAAATTAAACAAGATGTTTCAGAATTTGACGAAGTATTGATCTTTCAATACTTTGTCAAATTCTGAAACATCTTGTTTAATCAATAATTTTAAGGAGATCGATTAATCTTTTTTTTTTTTTAAATTCCAATAAAAATTTCCCTGGAGATTTCATGGCAAACATCGTTACGCTGTTTGGATTTTGGTATGCAAATTGAAAAAACGTGAAGTGGATGTTGATTTTACGATGGTCTTAAAGCATAATGGTAGCGGATAGCTTTTGGGGATCTTTTATAACTGCTTTATACTAAAGTCACTGGAAAGAAATGAAGGAAGTTATGTCAAAACGACAAATAAGCAAAGATTTTCTTTCACTCATCAGTAGTCCTGGACTTGGAACTGGTTTCAATCACAAAAAAAAACAACCCAAAATGCTTGGTCGATTCCCAAATCATTATTGATCAAATTTAAAGCGGTAAAATTATGTTCATTCCATGCAGTGTCCATTCTTTTGAAACAATCGATGCTCCGCTCAGTGGTTAGAGAAAAAAACCCCCAAAAAACAAAAGGTTTAATGTTCTTCTAGAATACTAGGAGCAAAATACAAGATGTTTATAAAGAAGATAATATCCATCCTCATTTCATATATATATATATATATATATATATTATATATATAGCGAAAGTATGGGGCACCCAGTGAGTATCGAATTCACTTTTCAGTTGTAACTGATCTAGCAAGACAAGCTTGCTAAGGATTACACCACGCCGAGGTGCCTAACTTTCACATTGTATATGCACATACAGATTGTAATAACTGCATGAAACTCTGAGTCATGCTATATATATATATATATATATATACACACACACAGAACAGAATTTTTCAACAGATTAACACACACACACACACACATATATATATATATATATATATATATATATATATATATATATATATATATATATATATACGTGTGTGTATATATATATATATATATATGTGTGTGTGTGTGTGTGTGTGTGTTAATCTGTTCTCTCTTTCTCTTTCTATATATAAATTATATATATATATATATATATTTATATATATATATCTGTGTGTATATATATATATATATATATATATATATATATATATATATATATATATTAATTTCTATCATTTGTATATCCTTGCTTAAACCGGCTTCTAATGCACTGGATGGAGCGGCTTGGTGATGGTAGTCGTTGGCTCTCAGAGGCACAGTCCTATGGATAAAGGAACTTGGATGAGTTCCACCACGGAATATGTGAGCGAGCGGCGCTATATTGAGTTTTCAATTCTCGGTAGTGGATGCGCATCGCTGATGCGTCCCAAATATAGGACGAAACTGCCGTCCAGTGCTTTTCAACAATAAATGTTCTGTTTTCTGTTGAGGTTTCTTCAAGACTCGATGAATTACTTAATTATCTCAAATCCTCCTTAATTTCTATCATTTTATATATATATATATATATATATATATATATATATATATATATATATATATATATATATATATATATGCGCACACACGTACATTATTTACAACAACTCAACAGCGGGAGAATAGGCCTGTAGCTGGGTGAAAAATCAGGAATACCTTAACAGTGGAGAAAAGCGTTGCATATGATATATGGTTCGCGTTTTGGAGAATCTGCGCGAAATGCTTACTTAATCTAACCGAGGAGAAAAGTGGAAAACGAAACAAAAGCTTGCAGCATACCTGCTGTTAATTATTTTATTTCTTCTAGTCAATTATTGCATTGTTTATGTGCGAAAGCTCTTTAGGCTGTAATCCATCATGGTTCTTAACAACTTACTTTTTTTGTCGATGTAAATAATTTTTAACATATACCACGTCTCTTTGTTAGGTACTTTATTGGCCAGATGTAAGGGGTGATGTGGGCGCAGACAGCCATGACAGAGTTCTCCAGCAACCATCCTCTTGATCCAGAGCAGCACTACCTAGTCAATTCGCTTGATCCAAACCTTCGTTTTGAGTCAGAATCTCCGTGGGAAGATGAATGGAGACATAACGTCGTCATCATTAGTGATCATGCCAAACACCTTCGTGATCACCATTAGACTCCTCCAACTCTTTGCGAATCCTCTGCACTATCCGCAGATTGACACCCAAACACTATGAAATATTCGTATTGGATCTTCTCATTTGAATGTCAAGCAGTACAGCATGCCGTTTCCAAATGTCTACCGAAGTGAATTGAATTATGGTACTCTTTTTCTCACAAACAATGCCCAACTGACACTACTATGTTGTGCAGTCGACAAAATTCAAAAGAAAAGAACGCGAATATGTGAAATTAAAAATATAAAACGGTGACAATTTACCCAACGCATCCCGTATATACGAAGTCCTTTAAGGGTGTAAAAAAAATACTGGATTATGGTATCTTCTTTGTCCGTGTGAGTGTTAATTTCTCTGGAACTTCTTTCCTTATTTTGCTCCCCAAAATTCCATCTACCTTTCTCTAATTGGAAAACTTGAGAGCCCTACTAGTTCTCTTTTCTTTTACATACCAATGCCCTTCAGGACTTAAGCGATGACAGCTCTATACAACTTACTGCTTTTTTTCTTTTTTTGTCATTTTTAGCCTACACCATCGTTCTTCATCTCTTTTCTGTCCTCCAGTTGCACAATCTCTTTAGGTAAATTATTAGATGCTTCTTCCTGCCTCTCTTGCCGTCAAAATAACATATAGAATTTAATTTCTCTTGGTATTCTATCGTCATTATCTCCACCCACAAAAAAAATATTCAAGTCACTTTTTGATTGTAAATATAAATTTCCTTATTAGCCGTCGCGTTTCGTCTAATGTGAATTTTTCAAGGCAAAAACGAAATGAATTTATTAAAACAAAGTAACTATTAATAACAAAACAAAATGTGCTTAGCAACTGGAAGAATTTAGAAAAAGCATTACTGTCAGGCTGTAGTTGAAAGGGTTTGGCTAAGCTTTTAGAATAACGATGAAGTAATCAATTAAAAAGCAAGAATATTATACACATTAATAAAAATATAGCCACAATAAATTAAATTCAAGTTTATAAGGAAGACTACGAGAACGTGATAAACAATTATAAGCAAGCTCGTAAAGTTAGGATTTATCTAAAAATATACCACAAAAAATGTTCTAGTGATAAAAATAAAAATTAACGTGCAGCTAGAAACCTACTATGTACGTTAAAACGTACACGCTAAGTTTAGCACAATTATAAATGAATCGAAAGTGGGTCTTTACATTATTATAACTGCATTTTTCCGAATAAAACTGTCAAAATTTTAGGGGTTAAGTTTCCAAATATATGAGTTAGTTAGTATTATTTAAACGCTGATTAGAAGATGATAAATACATAATTAAAAATTGGCATTTACGCTTAAACTTTTTTAACAATATGATTTTCACAAATTTAAATTTAAAGTATCAAAAATTCAAAATATAGATCCATGAAGACAGACTACATTTTTACTGGATGACAGCTTTGATGCGAATGAGATTTTTTGCATTTATTTCATCACATAGCACTAATGAACAGTACACGTGAAGCAAAATCGATCGTACGCACTACATAACTCGATCGATCATTGGACGTGGAGCAAAATCAATTGTACACACTACACATCTCGATCGATCTCACACACGCGTCTTGTACCTACGTGCACTTCTCTCATCGGTGCACACATTCGTTTGCACTTATTCTTTTTTTCTTAAGGAAGGATATAATTTTTGCCGTCAAACTAAACTATTTCAGTACCAAAACGGGAAATCCATGGGAAAAAGTGATATTTTTCATAATGTATTTATGACACATGGGGTGTCAGTTTTGATTTTGAGTTGATTGATGTAAACACAAATTATGTGCAGATTTTCATTGGAATGATGCTAACCCCTACAATTGAAAGACTAATGGGGCAGCAAGGTGTTTATGGGTCATATTGGGGGCCCCTTATATAGTTTTCAAAATCTGATAATCATTTTTGATTCATTTTAAGATTGTAACATACATGTAAAATTCCGTCGAAATCGAAGCAATTTGAAAATTTGGGGGTCCCGTTGGTTCACCCTAGGGGCCCCAAATTTCAAGTCAAAGGACAGGTTTAAGACTATTAGTAATTGAAATAATAAAGCACATCTTTTTTATTATGTTTTCTATTTAGTCGATTTTATTGCAAAGGCTGTAGACTTAATTGAAAATTTCGGGGTTCCCTGCTGGTCCCCTAACTTGTGGGGGTCCCAGTGTTGATTTTCAGTGAATTCCAAGTGACTACTTCAGTTACTCGATATAATCTCAATATGTACTGAATTTTTCGTTGAAATTGGGGAATACTGCTACAAAATACACTTGAAAAGCAATTGAGGCATCAAGGGGTTTATAGGGTCATCCTGGGGGCCCCCTCATGCATTTTTATCTGACAACCGATTACTATCTCATTGTAAGAGCGTAACAAACATGCAAAATTTCATCAAAATCGAAGCAATTTGAATTTTTTTGGGGTCTCTTTGGGGCACGCTGAAGGTCCCAGTGTCGAGAGAAACGAAAATCAATATAGCGTATAATAAGCGTGACAGTAAGTTGCATACACTTATCAAGTTTCACTAAAATTGGCCTTAGGGTTTAGACTTCAAGTCTGAAAGTTTAAAAACAACCAAACTAATGGAAATTTCTATTTAAATATTATATTTATCGATTATCGGTTATTGGTTTTTGAAAAATGACTAATTTTTTTTACCCAGACACACCCAGTATCGATTACAATCTATGTTCCAAATTTGGTGGAAATATGCCTTATGGTTCTCGAGTAGTTCGAGAACACGCATACACACACATACGCGCGTGCGCATACACACACATAGTCAGTTTTATATAGATAGATAGATAGATAGAAGATAGATTGTCAAGTGAAAATTACGTCAAGTACTGACACACGTGGAAATAGTGCTTTTATTGTTGTGCTGACGGATTCAACCATTTTTTTTTTATTTCTTGATACAATTGTGTACATTTGTTTGGGAGAGTAGTAATTCTGTTTGGAAAGGTGAAATAGGGAAAAATCCTAGATGTAGATATTATTTATCCAAATATTAATCTTTGCTTTTGTTGTTAAAGGAAAGAAGTTTGAAACGAACGCCTATTCCTATACCTGTTCATATATAAACATCCGAGTAAACGCTAATAAAAGAAACACAAATATACATCAACAGACAGCTTTGAACAGAATAAGATAGCTAGCTTTCTATCAAGACAGATAGATATTGTGAGAATAAAAGGTATATACAACAACTGATTGAGCACTGTTTTTTTACAGCTTAAATTAAATTTACTAAATATTTATTTGCTTACCTGTGTATGCACATTAATACGAGCATCTACAGTTGCTAATATCTAGTTATTTGATTTACCAAACTCTATACCTATATGTTAAAAGAAAGATGTTTGAAATGAACGTCTATTCCTACCCCTGTTAATATATGAACATTAAACGCTGATAAAATAAACATAAATATACATCGACAGACAGCTTTGAACAGAATGAGATAGCTAGCTTTCTATCAATCTATTTTTAAGATAGATATTGAGAGAATAAAAGATATATAAAACAACTGATATAAATAAATATGTAATTAAAATACTTAGATAAAAAAGATTACAAGTGATGCATAAATATATATTTTTAATAATTTCATACCAAGGAAGGAGATAATGCCACTAAGATGCAATGATTTACTAGGAGTGAAAAGGGAATACGAAAAATTAATGAGAAGTGAGGAGAAAGGACAATAAAAGAACAGAGTTCAGGAAGACAAAATTGATGTTCCATTTACATTCTTTGAAGATTGTAGGTGGTGTGGAAGCAAGAAATCGTAAAAGAGTTCTACAGGTGAGAAAAGAAACTACGTGAACAGGATCTACGGTTGCATCTAAATAGTTCAACAGTAAAACGGCGAGACCTATTTGCCATTCTAATAGCTCGCTTAAATGGATGCAGTCAAGTCAGCAAGACCAGGCTCTGCAGAATAACTGCCATGAAAATACTTCTAGAAAAGATAGAGGAAGGCTAAGTTGAGAAAATAAATGGAGTCGAGATTCCAGGCCTTGCTCAATACTAAACCTTTCTTTGAATTTTGACAAGAATCTCGAGCTATATCGGAAGACCACTAGACCAAATATGTGCATTATGCGGTCTTGTCTTCATTGAGGAGTCTTCGATCGAGGCAACATTCAGGGAATTTGGAATCTAAACCTTTATTTAATCTAACCGAGTAGATTGTTCTTCTTCCGTTATCCATGTCTATGTGTATAGATTGATAGATTTGTTTTTTACGAATTATCAACCATTTATTGGTTATTTCAATCCGAAATACATTTTACATTGCAGAATAAACTCTTTATTTTATAAATGAATTTTGGATTAATATTTTTGTTGAATAACAATGATCTATCCAGATATAAGTCCTACTGTTTAGCCCATAGTTGGGGAGAAGATGAATTCATACGTTCCCTAATGGCATTTGCGTGAAAAAAATGTAGCGAATGCGACTGGAATTCGAACTCTGCCCTCCTAGTTCTCATTCCGAGTCGGAATCCATGAAACAACCAGTCTCGCTCATATTTAGAGCTGCTCGATTGAGTGAAAGTGTAGACGGCTCGATTTAAGGATTGAACTAACAATTAAGATGTTATCAATAATAACAGCGAAGATGTGGGTCATAGTCCGCATTGAAATATTATAAATCATCATCCCAGAAATTCAGACATAAGTTATGTATATAGTGTTTGATTTTATTTTTTTTTACGGTTTAACAGCCCGTTTGTGGGTTACTTAAAGCCGAAAAACATTCTGAATTATAAGAATAATTCCTTTTTTTGCGTATTAGATTAACAAATCTTTTGAGACTAACAATAAGTTGTTCTTTTTTCTAGATAAATGTCCTATTTACGCTATAGCTGTAAGACGGATAGATAGATTTGATTTTTACGGGTTATCAACCCGTTTGCATTGGAAGAATAACTATTAATAAGTGAATATTGTATAACATTTTTTGGAGATGATAATCATTTTCAGATTCAAGTTATACTATTTAACCAATAGGAGGAGATGAATTCATACTTTTCCCAAATGTACTTGCGCTTAAGTATGTAACGAACCTGACAGGAATTCGAACTTGACTCTCCGATACTTTTATTCTGAGCCCCTATGGATTGCAAAAACCGCACATCCATATTGTATTTGAGTTTCATATTCCATGCGATAATGACAAAAGCAAAACTGGTTTCATTTCCATCGCCAGGTTTGACTAATTAAAATTATTTATTTCGCTGGGAGAATTTCTTTGAAAGAAATATGTTTTTTTCGCTGTTTTTGTTTTTCATTAAGCTTTTTTTTTTCTTTCAGTAATCCGTTTGTCTCTTGTATCATTTCCATTTTCTTTTTTTAACATTTTCACTCATTTATCTTTACGAATTTCTCTGAACTTCTCCATATCCATGTCTTCGTCGAGGTAAAGATGGCTTTCTCTGCGTTTTTAATAATCAGTGAAGCTTGAAGATTAGGCCTTATCTGGCATCCAACTCATCTTGTTAAACGTCCAGCCTCGCTTTCGTCCGTTCAAGTGACGTGGTAATTTGGCAACCAATTATTCAATGCAACATTTATTTAAGGCCTGTAACTCTATCTGCCTGTGAATGTTCTTTCATTTGTACAGAAAACGAAAACAGTTTGTTAAAAAAAAAGAAAAAAAAGTTTTATTTCTTCTAGGACGTCAATATTTTTTTGAATAATCTTCAATCAATCAAACAGGATGTAACTAAAATCGAGAGGATGTACTTGTTTTAAATGCGTTTTATTTATTTACAAATCTAGACCTCATTTTTAAAATGATGATCATGTTTTAACCAGACTTATAAATTAGAGCGGGTAGTGTAACTGTTACCAGCACAGGAAGTGGAATCGGCAAATTGGGTTCAAAATCCGCGCTTAGTCAGTTGCGCTCATTTTTACACAAATGTATTTGGCAAAGGTATGAATTCATCATTCCTTTCCTTAAATAGCGGAATAGACTTAGAGCAGAATAGCATTTAATAACTATCGAAAGCCACTCCACTGTCATTACCAAGAAGTTGTGGCCATTCAGCGATCATAAAAAATGTACGGAAAGCCATAATTGTCTTCCTCCAGAGAGTATGTGGCATTAAAAAAATAACAAGTATTTCTGCTATCAGACCAATGGTCGGTCTTCAAATACAAATTAAACGCTGAATTTCTAACGCTGATTTCCAAAATATCTGTCTATATTTTTGAGATGTGGTATTATGAACACTATTTACATTATTCTGACTATTGTACTCATCTTTGTTGTCATATTTATCACAGCCGTTGTACGCTCCAGCCTTCTTCAGGTGGTTGGAATGTCGAATTGAACACTTTATTTTGCTGGCTGGGGTAGACTGTTCTGTTTCCACGCGTCATATTTGATGGATGTCAGTTATCACTTATCTCTTGTTAATTCCCCTCTCCAAGTTCTCCACCGCCTTAAGCAGGTATTGAATTCATGATTGATTAAGTTTATTTTAAATAAAACAATAAGAAAAATAAAATCTCCGTATAAACTATGGACTGCCTCATCATTGCGATAACTAGCTATATGTAACAAAATTTAAATTATGTAACAACCACTCTTAATTCAGCACCCGAAGTTTGCGATTTACATGAAACATTGATTCATGCTACCGATGAGGAAATATATGTATATTTAATAATATATAGATTATAACTGGGTTATACTGCATCGAGTACTATTTTATAAGCACCAGCTCAATATGCGATATGATAGATAGATAGATAGATAGATAGATAGATAGATAGATAGATAGATAGATAGGGAGAGTGAGAGTTAAATCGTAAGAAAACCAATATATACACGATTGCAAGTTTCACTGTAGAACGATCCTCGGATTGGATACAAACTCAAAACTTGTCTAACAAGAAGATAGAACGCCAATAGCAGGACACTTTCTACATTTTTATGGCCGTTGAAAGACAAAGGCATGAATACGCAAATGAGTGGGAAGGAAAATGTTAAGTAAACAATTCTCTTGTAAGGCTAGAATCAATGAGGTGTCGATTTTTTGGAAAACTTATGCATTCCCCAATTCCCCCAACAGGACAATGTTTTGAATAAAAAATCGAATTAATTGTCAGGTATAAATCTGCGTACAGGTAACATCTGGCCTACCTGTTCAAGAATAAAATCTCATTGATAATTTCATATTTTTAACGATCATACATGCAGTGCACGAAAGAAAATTATTAACATATATAATTATAACGAATAATATATATATATATATATATATATATATTGATGATTCCAAGACATAATAAATAATTTTATTGACTTTGAAACATGAGCACCCTTATGTAGCGTTGGCATCATATATTTATATATATATATATATATATATATATATATATATAGATATATTTACACACGTTCTATTTCTGATATGCACTTTATCCCAAAGATATAGCACACCTTAAGACTATATTTCTTCATATATATATATATATATATATATATATATATATATATATATATATATATATATATATATTAATATATATACATATACCTACGTTTTGGTGTGCGATGTTTCGCTGGTTTTCCAACTCATCACAAAAGTATATTTTATGTTTTAAATACACAGTTATCAGATGGAAGGAACGCTGGGTCCAAAAATAAAATCGTACAAAAGATACAGAAAATGAAATGCTGGGAGGGTTTATTTAAAAAAAAAAAAAAACGAAAAATTAAAAAATAAAATAAATAAATAAATAAAGGAAAAAAATAGGTGCGCGTTTAAAAGTTAGAAATTTCAAATTATGACTGGGGACGGGGCTCTGGAGCTGATAGTGTAAGGTTTGACAGGTTAAAGGAATGTAAGTCGTATAAAATCTAAACCTTAATAAAAAAAAAAAAAAAAAAGAAGAATTTAATCGGGCTTCCAGTATTTTAAGAGAAACGATTTCTGTGCCCACAGGCGATCTTACGTTCGTTCCGTTTATTAAGTAGGCTTACACTGTTAATGTTTTTGACGATGATTTTTTTCTTATAAACATATTGCAAAGCCCCCCACACCATGCCGGAAAATGGTTTGGGCTACGAATTCCCAATTTACCTGAGGTGTTTAGGCAACTGCTTTATTTAAAAACTTGTACTGTAGTGTGTATATTTTTTGTTGTTATCATTTTATGATTTTAAAAAATTTTTTTCAAAAGACTTTATAGGTCTTTTTTGATCACCAAGGCTGCCATTGCTACTAGTGCTGGTTACAAAATATCGTTCAAGGTTTTTAGTGCAGCTGTAGCTAACCTTAACGTTGTTTTGTTGAAAAAATTTTTGAGTAAAAGATTATGACTAAAATGTTTGTGTACTAATTTAAGAAAGATTCTACCGATGTTGGTACTGACGTTATACTTGAACTGTATTCTTAGATTTACTATTGGTATTCGAAATAGTGTTAGGGGTGTGCTTTAGTTCAACATTGTGCTTCCTTTTATTTAATGTATCAACATATTTGTTTTTTATTTGTCAAAGATGAGTTTACTGCTGAAGTTAGTGGAGTGTCAATGTCGTACAGACTTGTGTAGATTATTAATGATACACTGTGAGTGGTTAGATTTTTCTCTAATATATGTATGATTATAAGGTTCCTTATTATAAGGCATGCACATTCCTCTGGATAGATCGAACGTAATGATTAGAAAATTGATCACCTTGGCGTTGGTGTCCGTGATGCTTAAAGAATTTGATTTTGTTTCCAAAGCCGGTCAGTTTTTGGTGGCTTAGAGTTACGTAGAAGGATCACACCGTCGTCCCTGTATAGACCGGTGTTCTCACTATAGAAAATATATCTGAGCCCCTATAGTAGTAGTATGCCGACTAGTTCACAAACTTCCGCGGAGTCGAACGCTCCCATCGCTAGAGAGAAGTTGGGATTGTTTTTTAGTTCACAAAGAACCAACCTGGTAGAGGATAGGCTTTTTGGATTATGTTGATATACTCGTCCTTGATGGTGCAATAATTATTGGCCAGGTTTATAGCAGCCATTACTAGGTCTTCAGTGATCGACGGGTAAAAGTTGGATATGTTAAATTGCATAAAAGTACACTAGCTTTTATTTTCTTGTATTAGCGAACCAATTTATAGCGTCTTTGGTATTTCTCCACTGGTTGATCTCTGTGGCATTGCTGGTGTAATTACAGGCTCGTTCAAGTATGTCTTTGCTGATCTTGCCTATATTATTCTTGGGTGAAGGGTTAAGCAATCAGAATTGTGGGCTGTTGGGAAAACTGTTCTTATGGCATTAAGGGTAATAAATGCCTGCTGTCTGTGGAGTTTATGAACACTGTCGTCCATCTTATGCTGTCAAAATATACACAATTTATATATATATATATATATATATGAATTTCGTATATTTTGACATGTTTTCAGTAAGACATACCTCATTAAATAATTTAGACAAGTTTTGTATATTTAATTTTAATAGAATCCTCTCGTAATTACGGCCACGTTTCATAGTCTTCTTTGCACTATGTTTATGCATATTCATTTATCCCGAGTACTTTCGACATTAGCACAATATCATCATCAGGGTCTTGTTTTTCTAAGACAAAAAATTGTTCTTTGACAAAATTGTTGTGTTCATCTGAAAATTAAGTTTTCACGTGTGAAGTGAAAAACGGTAAGGTTATATAATCTACATCTTTTTAATTTGCAAAGGTCAAGGGAGGTAACTAATTTATTGCAGTGTCTAAATATTTTTAAAAGAAAAAAAACTATTTAAATCTATTAGTTAAAACCTAGATATTTTAAACTCTCTACTGTAAACATTTAAAAACAGCATTTATAATTAATTTTATTAAGGGTTGGTTTCAAATTTTAATATAGATAGCTTCAAGAATTTTTAGTTTATGTTTGTTATATTCATGAAAATGTGTGGATGTATTTTTAACAGGAACTACTCTAAATTGCAAATATTTAGACATTTCACTAACTTAGTTACCTCCCTTGACGTTTGCAAGTGTGTCTAAAATGTTTTAAAATGGGTGCCATAGATAGTTTGAAATGCCAAGCTTTGCATTAATAGTTTGTATCTTTCTACTACTTAATTCATAAAAAAACTCTCCACAACCATACTTAGTTACCTCCCCTTAAACGGTGTCAGTGATCAAGCATTGACTGAGTGTTCTTAACTCCAAAAGTAAGAAACTTAACTTCCAGATGAACGAAAAAATTTTTGTCTTCGACAATAATGAACACTACAATAATTATCTTGCAATAAACAATACCCTGATGATGATATTGCTCTATGTCGAAAGTACTCGGAATAAAAGAAATATGTATCAACACGGCGGTTTTCTCTCGTCTTTCAATAACGACAACGAGAAGCTTATTCGTGAATATGAAAGTTCTTTCATGTTGGTTGGGTGATTTTGTTCAGTGGCATATCAAACCCTCTATCGGTTATTTAATCCCAAAATCGAAATATTTTGAACGCAATTGAATGCATTCAACAACAGATAAAATCTATTGTTTGTCATTGTTCTATAAAAGGTATTGTCGATCATTTTGCTTCAAAACCTCCAATCTCCCGATCAGAGGCTTGGCAGCCGGATGTAGTTTATCGTCAAAACCCAGGACTATCAGAAATCTTAAAATGTCGTTTTTATAACCAGGACTATCGAAATATATATATATATATATATATATATATATATATATATATATATATATATATATATATGTGTGTGTGTGTGTGTGTGTGTGTGTGTGATCAGTGATCAATTCATAAAATCCAAAGAAGAATCAGCACTGTGTTTAGAACATAGCTGCCATATATGGCCCAGCGCCTCTGACATTTAGCTTGAGCTCCGTGACAAAATCCAAAGAATCAGCAATATTATTGGTCCTGATCCGGCGTCTCGGCTTCAGTCACTTTCTCACGCCTGTAAGATTGCTTCTCTGTGTCTTTTCTATAATTCCTTTTATGGTATTTGTTCCCATGAGCTCATCACTGTGGTGTCTAGACTTTTTTTAAAATTTAAGAGCAGTACTAGGCGGGTGTCGAGATCACATCAATTTACAGATGAGCTGGCAAGATTTAGCCGTAACTTCTATATTAACAGTTTATTTTCTCGCACTGATCGCTTGTGGGACTCCCTTCTGGTTCCATGCTTTCCAGCCAATTTTAAACTGCAAAAAGTTTAAATGCAATGTCAATCGCAATCTACTTTCCCCAAGATCACTATTTCCTCATCCCTCTCATTATTAATGTTTCTCTTCCTAATTCTTCCACACCCTGTAACCCATTGTGTCTTAGTGGATTTAGTCCCTTGCATGGTGTGATACCGATTTTTTAAAAATAGTTTAGAAATGTTTATCTTGAGCTCTGTTACTTGAAACACTTGGCAGATGATGTTGATTTCTTTTGAATATCTATGTCATCAGCACAACCTCATTTCATCATCGGTTCACTGGCCTCGGAAGGAAAAACAGGAACTTTTTTCTGTTTCTTTTTTTTATTTAAATATATATTTAATAGGTATTAAATTAGAAACTATAAATTCCTATTATATTCGTTATATGTTCATTCATGAAAATTTATTATGGAAGCTTTGAAGTCGGCTTGTCTCCATTTCTGTAGGAACAATTGGCTGTGTCGTTTTTTGAAATGTTCATTATTTCTAATTAATAGATGCTGGTAAAATAGTCGATTTTTTGAAGAGCTCGAGAAAGTATCTGACTCCTTGTAACATGCTTTATATTTTCCAGGGCCAGATTGGAGCAAAAATGGAGTCCTGTCGCTATATCTGGCGTGGATCTGTCCAGTCCTCATTTTGAGAGCCTTGATAGCGTTCCGAAGCAACTACGCGACCTTGTAAGTGATTAAACATTTTCCACTCTACAACCACTTTCCTCACAGAGGAAACGTCGCAAGCCACTGGCTATTTCATCGTTATCCCCGTGGCAAATGTTCTGGCGAGCGACATTCCATCAGTCGTGACCTTCACAATCGAGATACACCAAGCCATGTACATGGGAACAAATCATCCCCATTCACGTCATATTTCCTTAATATAAAACAAGTTTCACTCGTGCAGCGTCTTCCTAAGAACAGCTACCTCGTGGAAACTCCCGAATTCACGCTTCATCGATTGCTAAAACAAGAACCACTTTAAGTCTATCTTAATTTATCTTTCTTACATATTCTCATAGTTTGGACTAGATAATTCTTTTACTTTCAGTCAACAAGCTCAATTAGCGCTCTTGGGTCTTGAATTGTATGATGAATTATTTTTAAAAGAATTAAGATTCTGACGTATTCCTCCAATAAATTCTACCCATGACTTCACGGTTTAAACAGATATCTACCGTGTATATAAAAGTACATGATAACTAAAAGCAGTCGCCTAGTTTCTCGGCTAACTTCATTTACAACTCAAAACTTCGGCTCAAACTTCTCTTTCTTGTATCTTTATTACGCTTAAGAAAGCGTCGCTGTATTGTTGATTGTAGCAGGAGTAGGGCAAGAATAAGCACAGCGTGTATTAGTCGAATATTTTCCACTTCACGAACTGACCACTACGCCTTGCGATATCATTTTCAAATCTGTGGAGGAAGTAATCGACAATGACCGTAAACAATTGATAATAATCTTGCTGAACGACAGACGCTTTGCTATTATCAGCTTTGCTATTAATCCCGCGAAAGTAAGTTTGCGACATGACTGTAAGTCCAAATTACCTAATTAGTAAAAGAAAGACGGAAACGCGGAGAACAGAAAAATTCGTCCGTTGAAAAATAATGTTCGCTAACATGGTGAGTTTACTCGATCGGTTGGTTTCGTTAAGGATCCTGGTTCAAACCCTGTTCAAGTAACGAGTTCATTTAATGACACAGCCTGTCATATTTTATCGAGAGTTTTATCTCTAATTACCAAACGTTTTCTTTTTGTATTGAGAGAAAATCTCTTAACCTTTGTGTTATGAAACTAATTGTAGAACTTAGAGAACAATAGAAACTTTATAAAACTCATGAATGATTACAAAACCTTATTGGTTTCGTAGGGTTATCTTGAAATTTACGATCCTTTCGCCAGCTGTGTCGTATATGTTTCTTCAGGGCTAAATACAGATCATATGGCGGATAGATTATCAAGGGGAAGTGGTTCAACTCCTGCAATGATATCAGATCAATTTGAGGGATTAAGTGACCAAATATCTTCGTTCAGTACCTTTTACAGCAGGGGTCGGCAACTCATTCGACCCCGCGGGCCGGATCGTGTTATAAATGACGGGTCGCGGGCCGGACGAAGGCCATTAATGAAAAATTAAGGAAAAATACATATGCAGACCCCTGTCAACCTAAATATTTAAAACCATAATGAAAATAAACATTGAGAAATCAGAAAAACAAAAGAAAATCTAAAATTAAAAAAAACACCCAACAAAAAATACTTTTCCTCAAGGAACGTCAAAATACTTCAAAGTGAAAAAATCAACCAAAGTGAAATGGATGAAATTATGACGTGTAGGTTTGAAACTGTTATTGAAAATTGTTCCACAAACGAACCACACACACACACACACACACATCAAACAAAAGCGAAGCACTTATACCCATACATACGAGTACAAATAGTTGCAAACATATACACTTACGTACGTACACATGCGGTATCATCCACACATTCATGAGGCATGTATGTATAATGCGCGTATGTTTAACTGTCTTTAGATTTCTGCTACCTCGCATGTCAGTCCCTCCCTGGCCTCTTTCACTTTAGCGTTCCTTTCGCTTCTGTTATCTTTTAATGTAGCCAAAGGTCATAACAAATATGTATCCATTATTTGACATTAAACGTAGGCAAGGCAACTCGGTAAAATAAGGCTCATGAAAGATAACTGGCAGATAGTCTAATTCGAAAGCCTCGTCTCTCATGTTAAAAATAGAGTCATTGGTAATCAGGCTCGCGGGCCGGTCAAAATGCCTTCGCGGGCCGCATCCGGCCCGCGGGCCGTAGGTTGCCGACCCTTATTTTAAGATTGTGCCACAATAACTCTTAAGTTATTAGGTTCAATTCAGGGAATGAACGATCGGAAGCAATGGCTCAAATTCCTTTAAGCAATCAAGTCAACTTATTTTAAGGTGTCAGATCCACTTGAAGAAATGAGTGATCGAATTGAAGAACGTGGTTCTATTCCTTTCACGCTATCACGACCATTTTAAGAAATAAGCGATAGCCTACACTATTTACATTATACAGACTATTGTCTTCATCTTTGAGGCCATAATTATGAACTTGGCGATAAGGATGATGACAATAGTCCGAATAAAGTAAATCGTGTACATAATACCTCATCTCAGAAATATAGACAGATACTGAAGGGCCGAAACGTTGTAAAAAATATGACGACAAAGATGAGGACAATAGTCAGAATAATATAAATAGTGTACATAATCCCTCATCTCAGAAATATAGACAGATACTGAAAGGCCGAAACGTTGTAATAAATATGGCGACAAAGATGAGGACAATAGTCCGAATAATGTAAATAGTGTACATAATACCTCATCTCAGAAATATAGTCAGATACTGAAGGGCCGAAACGTTGTAATAAATATGGCGACAAAGATGAGGACAATAGTCCGAATAATGTAAATAGTGTACATAATACATCATCTCAGAAATATAGACAGATACTGAAGCGATAGCCTTTCAAGCTATCAAATCAATTTTCAGGAATGAGTGATCAGAAGCTAGGTTTCAAATTCGTCCGTTTTATCGAGTTCATTTGGTGAAGTTTTCAATGTCTGTAATTCAAATCAGTGTATAAGTGCATCAGGTTAAATTCAAAGTGTTCGTCATGACAAAGAATAGTTTGGATGTCGTCTGATACGATATTTTGTAATTTAAAACCTGTCCAATTATAGTGTTTATTTTAGAAGAGGCGTCGGGGACCATTATTTAAATCCTGTTCAAATATTGGGTTTGTTTGACAAGATGAGAGTTGGCTGACCAAATTATTCAAATTCAGTCCTCTACATTGACAAGAGTCAGATCAGACGAGAAATGATGCACTGCTGCCATATATGGGCAGGATCTGCTCACTCTCACCAATCTCGATAGAGTCCAGAAGCGTCTCGTGTCCTTCCGAGAAACAAAATATACCCCCGCCACTTTCTCACAGACGAAACATAGCAAGCCTCTCGTTGCTTTGTAGCTATATCCATGGATACCGAACTACATTACTTAGTTCCACCAGTTCTAACCTTCACGGTTAAGACCCACCACGACACTCACGTCTTAGCGAATCCCCGGTATTCTTTTGGTGAGATATAAGTTCAACACGGGAGAGTTTCTTCAAACGAACCGCTGCTTTCTGGAATTGACTCCCAAGAGGATGCTTCTCCGATCACTACAATCTTAACCTGTTCAAATCTAGGTTTAATCCTTATCTTTCACACATATCCACATACCCCTTACTCTGTAACACTCTACTCCGAGTGGCTCTCGAAACTTTCTACAGGATGAACATCAATATAAAAAATAATACATCATACAAACCGACATAATTAAAATCTTGATGAGATCGATAATCTAAAAATTACTTAGAGCTGCAAAGGATAGGAAGTTATGGAGAGCCATGCCTTGAAAGATCACAACATATAAAAGAAAAAAGGTCTTCCATATAGATTGTACAGCGGAAGAAAGTCGTGGAATTTAACTAACAAGATTTTGGGTTAACTGTAGCAGAACAACACTTGAAATGTTTGTTTTTTTCACTGTTCGGGTTTCGACTGCATAAAGTCCTGAGTTTTATCTTGATTTATCAAACGTTTCCTATTTGCATGTATAGCAAATCTCTTCATGACACCTTCATGTTATAAAACTAAGTGTTGAACTTAGAGAACGACAGAAATATGACATAGCTTATGAATGATTAAAAAACCCTGACGGGATTGTAGATTTATTTTGAAATTTACAATAATTTCGCCAGCTGTGCATCGTATGTGTTTCTCCAGGGCTACATACAGGTTGAATTCAGAATTCGTAGAGCGTTTGCCAAACATGACTACAGAGATCTGTCTTACTATTTAACACACAGCTGGAAAAAGAACGGATAGATTCCTTCCTTTCCTGAGGCTATCTACGCGACAGTGAACGTAAGGAATCTGGGTTCACCGTTATTTAATACTGTACCGAAACATCCAAAGATTTTAGCGACATGCAATTAACCTGAAATTATAACTCAACATCTGAAGAAATGGGATATACTTTAATGGGCAAGAAAGATAAAGATGCTACTCAGAAAAATAAGCGGAAAACGCTATCAATGCAATTAGAAATACTCTTTTAACTTCTCTATTTGACACAAAAGTATACGACTTTAACTACCTGTTACGTTTTGCCTATCTCTCTACGTAGTAGTAGTAGTAATCGTAGTACAGTTCTCTGTGTCCTGAATAGCAACCGGGTTTGTCTATCCACGAAGAACTCTACTACGACTACTACTACGCAGAGATATATCAAAATGTAACAATGGCGTCGCCGATAGGATCGTTAAATTCGCTGGACGACTCAAAATACATAGAAACATAGATAAGGAATTTAGCTGCATTTTCAAGAATGAAAGCATTAAAAAAACACAAAGACCGACGGAGGATAGAACGAGATAACAGATTTATTTCTAGCACTGGGTGCGAAGCTGTGGAGAAAATTTTGACAATGTGTTACCAGAGCGAATTAGAAGAAATGACATTAGAAAAAATTATTAACATTATAAAACTATCATTGCAATTATTTCTTTAAAACTTTTGTTTGCCCATCGTATACATCGATTGTATATACTTCTTCAGCCTCTACTCTGGCATGCAAATAATCTTGCCAAAAACTAAAAACAAATACTCTCGGAGAGACAATGATTCCCCTGAAAATTACAGCAAGCAAATCTCCAGTATCTGTCTAAGATGTATTATGTACATTATTTACATTATTCGGACTATTGTCCTCATCTTTGTCGCCATATTTATTACAACATTTCGGCCTTTCAGTATCTGTCTATATTTCAGAGATGAGGTATTATGTACACTATTTACATTATTCGGACTATTGTCCTCATCTTTGTCGCCATATTTATTACAACGTTTCGGCCTTTCAGTATCTGTCTATATTTCTGAGATGAGGTATTATGTACACTATTTACATTATTCGGACTATTGTCCTCATCTTTGTCGCCATATTTATTTCAAGGTTTCAGCCGTTCTACGCCCCGGCCTTCTTCAGAAAGTTGGAATGTCAAACTGAACCCTTTATTTCAAGGACACTTGGCACAGTGGATGAAGGCATTGGTTCGATCCAGTGACAGGACCCAAAGAGTTGTGAGTTCAATACCCGGCTAAGGCAGTAGAGAAATTGGAGTGGGGAATTAACAGGAGATAACTGATAAATGACATCCATTAAAACATGGCACATGGAACTAGAACAGTCTACCCCAGTGAGCGAAATAAAGGGTTCAGTTCGACATTCCAACCAACTGAAAAAGGTCGGGGCGTACAACGGCCTAAACGTTGTAATAAATATGGCGACAAAGATGAGGACAATAGTCCGAACATTGTAAAAAGCAAATCTCCATATATACTCGTCTTTCATCGGCTTCATCTCGTAACCAAAAATTTCTTCTTTTCTGATCGGTTCCTTTATGATGATGGCGTTCATGACTAAGACCATTTCTTGTATAGAAGAATTGATGGTATTGGCTAATGTTGGTGGGGTCAATGTCCATTTTGTCGAACCATTCTCTTGAGTTTTGACTTATTTTCTCTTCTGGCGGCTTCGAAGTTTTTACTCTCGATGGTGACGGATCTTTGCCAGTCGGTACAATGTTGTGCGTGTGTTTCAAATGATGTAGGCTCAAGAGCAATGGATTTCATATATATATTGTTATGGCGTCCAAGCCTTTTTCATACAAGTGGATTCTATCAGTGTGTACTTGGACTGCTGCTGTTAAATACCCAGAGTCAGTCAGAGAGACAGTGATTGTGATGGAGATAGAGTAATAGTGTGAGGTAAACGCTTGTAGAAGTCACAGTTACAAGCACGTAGACTCTAAGGAAGTCCTACTTCGAGACTGGATTTACCAGAGACTATATATATATATATATATATATATATATATATATTGTTATTGCTACTAACCGCGTTTCTGGATTTACTAACCGTATTACCCATTGTATTATTGTGTAAATACAATTAATTTCTTATCTTTAATTCTTGCGTTTGTCATTCATTGGAGACTGAATTTCATCTCGGAATCCACAACAAATTGGCGACGAAGATTCGAACCCACGCGGAAAAGAAAAAAATCAACAAAAGAAAAATTTTCCCTCGTCGTCCAACAAGCAAATTGGCACACACACACACGAAAAAAATAACAAATTCGCGTCGAGCGATTCGAACTCACACGAGAAGAAGAAATAGAAAAGATCCTCCCCTCGTCCACAACAAATTAGCGACAAACAGTTACGAGGAGTAAAAATACGTAAAATTGAGTTATCATGGAAGATTTTAAAAATATTTTGGTAGAACTGATAAAAGAACAAAATGATCAACAATTACAACTACAAGAAAGAATGGAAGAAAAATGGCAAAAGCAATTAGAAAGACAAATAGAGCCCCAGGAACTAATATTGAAAGTAGCGGGCAACAAGCAATTAGATATTGAAAAAGAAGCAACTTTTTCGCAAGACGCAGTGTGGAATACCATAGAGAATTTCAAATATTCTCTAGATGAGGACAAAAATTTTGGAGATTACTTCAGAAGACATGAAGACATGTATAACATCGACTGTCAAAATTGGATAGAAGCAAAAAAGCTACGTCTATTGCATAGAAAATTAGGAACTGAAGAATATACAAAGTTCCTGGATTATATCTTGCCAAAAAAAAAAAATTAACATTTGACGAAGCAGTGACATGTTTTAAAGAACTCTACAGCCCCAAAACATCACTCTTCCACAGGAGGTGGAAATGCCTTAACCTGGTAAAAGGCGATAATGAGGATTATTCCACGTTTGCCGCAATCGTAAATAAACATTGTGACGACTTCAAACTAGCGGAATTAACCCCGAACAATTTCAAATGTCTCATCTTTGCTCAAGGTTTAGTTTCTACAAAAGATAGCGAAATGCGCAGAAGAATGCTTGCAAAATTACAAAATTAATCGGGTCTAACATTACAACAATTATCGGAAGATTACTAGAGATGTCTAAGTATAAAGAAAGACGCAATGGACATTGAGGAATCAGCTGTTTCTCATATACGTAAGTTAAACAAAAGTCTACGTTCTTCATCCTCCCCGGAAAGAAAACTAAAATTTTACGACAGTGAAAAAAGATTCTCACCCTCCCCGGAAAGAAAAAGAAAATTTTATAATAAGAGAAAATGTACAACATACAGGACAAATTATGATGAATATCGAAGTAAATATAACCCCCCTCCACGCCATCAGAATGTTATCGATGTGGAGGACTACAGTGGAACAAGGATTGCCGCTTTAGATATAAAAACTGTCTTGAATGTGGAAAAAATAGCCACAAGGCATCCCAATGTAGAAATAGAAAAGATACTAATAGAATAAGAGTCACAAGGATGCATAACGATGACAACACCAACGTAAGGAAATATGTGGAACTGGAAATTTTAAATAAAAAGATTAAATTACAACTGGATTCGGGTTCCGACCTCACGATAATCAACTTACATACATGGAGAAAACTCAACAGACCTACCATGTTACCCACAAAATATTGCCAAATTTGAGGGAGAAATAATCGTGAATGTTAAATTTCACGGCAAAACAAAAAAACTTAAGATATACGACATGAAAAATACTGAAAATCTAGTAGGTATCGACTGGATGCAGAAGTTCAACGTTTGGGACCTACCTATCAACTCTTTTTGCAAAAAGTTAGAGGTTGAACCATCAGATACTATAAAATGAAAGGAAGAATTATCTAATCAATTTCCTGAGATATTTTCAAGCGGGTTGGGACGATCCAACAAATTTAAGGCCAAAATTGAATTAAAAGAAAACGTCCAACCAATTTTTAAAAAGAAGCGAAATGTACCGTTCGCTACTATAGAAAAAATAGACAAAGAATTGGAGAGACTTGAACAAACTGGGATTCTATCAAAAACAGAGTTTAGCGAGTGGGCAGCGCCGGTGGTTTATGTAAAAAAGAAGTCAGGAGAAATCCACTTATGCGCAGATTTTTCGACGGGACTTAACAAGTCAATAAAAGACCACCATTACCCACTACCGAGCCCAGAGTAGATATTTACAAAGCTCAACGGCGGTAAAATATTTTCAAAAATAGATCTTAGTGAGGCTTATCTACAAATCCCAATGCAAAAAGAGAGTACGAAAATCCTTTGCATTAATACACACAAAGGGTTGTACAAATTCAACAGACTACCATTTGGAGTAAAAGTTGCACCAGCACTTTTTCAGCAAACGATGGACACAATGCTCACGGGCCAGAATTTCGCGACAGCTTATCTGGATGATATTCTAATTAAGAGCGACAATGTTGAAGAGCACACATCACACATAAAGGAAGTTTTCAGAAGACTGCAGGACTTTGGGTTAAAAGTAAAAGGAGAAAAGTGTGATTTTTTTTCCTAAATGAAATTAAATATTTAGGACAGATAACAAATGAAAATGACAGGAAACCGGACCTAGAGAGGGCATCGGCAATTAAAAATATGCCTGAACCAAAAAATGTTGCAGAACTACAAAGTTTCCTGGGCCTAGCTAACTACTATGGCGAATTTATTGATAATATGCATAAACTGAGGGCTCCACTAAATGAGTTACTAAAAAAGGAAAATAATTGGAATTGGATAGAGGTCTGTAAAAAAGCATTTAAGGAAATAATACAAAAATTAACCTCGGAGTTAACATTGACACATTTTGATCCCGAACTCGAAATCATTATTGCAAGTGACGCGAGCTCATATGTGGTTAGGTGCGTGTATTTTACACAAGATGCGGAACGGTACCAACAAACCCGTTGCACACGCATCTAGATCATTATTACCAGCGGAGAGAAACTATTCACAGATCGAAAAGGAGGCATTGGGCATAATTTTTGCAGTAACTCGTTTTCACAGATATATTTATGGGAGAGAGTTCACGCTCCAAACGGATCACAAACCACTTCTTACGATTTTCGGTTCAAAGAAAGGTCTACCAGTCTATACAGCGAACAGACTTTTAAGATGGGGAACTGTGTTACTAAACTACAATTTTAAACTGAAGTTCTTCCCATCAATGAAAATAGGACACGCTGACGGACTATCGCGATTAATGCCCGCGAAAAGCGAACCGTTAGAAGATTCGGTAATTGTGGCATTACAAGCTGAAGATGAAATCGGTAAGGTACTATGCAATACAATAAAGGAACTACCTGTAAAGCTGCTAGAGATAAGACGAGAAGCAGAAAGAGACGAGTTTATTCAGGATACCAAGAAAAAAAAAATAGAAGAGAAAGTGAGGAATTCAGCAGACAGTTTCTCAATCTGTGACAACATATTATTGTATAACGAGAGATTAGTAATACCGAAGTCACTACGAAGAAGGATCTTGAAAGATTTTCACTTAGGACATCCCGGAAAAAACCGGGTTTGTCATTCATTGGAGACCGAATTTCATCTCGGAATCCACAAGATATATTAATTAGCTAAATACCATTAATTTACAGAGAACACTTGGCTAAAAAAATGTAAAGTGTAATTAATGGACATTTTATAATGAAAGCAATTTTTTTTTTCAGATTTGTGAAATTATATATTCAAATTTTTGCCGGTCCTGGATTCAACCTATGTCATTCGATCACAGAAAAGAAGTATTATTTTAATTTTTTTTAATCATTTCACTCCCAAAAAGGCAGGTATGCCACTAATGTGCAGGGTGTTACGGGGAGTAAAAATGAGAGAAAAGACTGAGTATAAAGATGATTCAGGAAAGGACCTAAGATGAAAGGTATTCAAGAAGATAGACGGTGATTGACATTGCACTAACATTTGTAAAGATTGTAATTATCAGTGAAGTAAATAAACGGAAAGAAGTTCCTCAATTAAGAAGTGCGAGAAAAGAAACTGTTGGAGTAGGAGTGGCGGTTCCATTTAGCTCTTTCAACAGTAAAAGGGTGGGACTTAGATGCCAATCTAGTAGCACGCTTAAATTTATATGGTCGGGACACGAGGGAAAAAAAGCTCGTCAGTGCAGTTGCCATGAAAATATTTGTAGAAAAGACAAAAGGAAGCCAAGGCCCGTCGTTGGGAAAGTGACTGTAGTTGAGATGCCTGATCAGGATCGATTCATTTTCAGATCATTCTTTAAATTTTGTCAAGAACATCGAGATAAATAGCAGGAGCACCATAAGAGATGTGGCAGTAGTATTCAATACACGGACGATTGGTAGATTTGTAAATATGCAAGATGGACCTTGACGAGAAAGAATTTCTGGCATGACACAGTGAAACAACTTTGCTTACCGTAGATGCAGCTATTGCTTCGATGTAGTCGCTCCACTTCAAGTCAGTTGAAAACGTGAGGCCAGAAAGGCGCAGTGTGTTTCTCTCCAAGAGTCTAGCGTCAGCTATGCTGATGAGAGACAGAAGAGTTTCTCTGTGATGGTTAAATGAGAGCAATTTGGTTTTGGAAGGCTTAAAATTTATAAGCCATTTCCTGCCCCAATTAACTACTGATTAGAGGTCCTTCACAAGAGCAGTCGCCTGCTTTATTTTGTCAGCTCTGACAGTAGTAAATGGTAGTGTCATCTGCATAAATACCTCCTTGGGAACTGATGACATCAGGGAGATGATTAAAAGCGTTTCAAGGAGCGATGGATCATACTTGTTAATTATGTGCGAGCATAGTGACTCCGATCCACACTAGGTGTCCCACTATTGAGGATTTTCCGTAGGCTGATGTTTACCAGGCCTCAGGTGTATGAAATGTCGATCCTCATTTCATGCGCCAATGACGGATTAAGATAATGCCCATAATGGCGACAGACTAAGGTAAAAGAAAGTCATAGAGAAAAGAAACAAAAAAACAATGTCAGTGAAAATCGAGACTGGACAGACGTGACGAAGGAGAACCATAGTAACCAGGAATCTACAAGATAAATGAAGAGTCTCTTCAGCAGTGAATCAGAAGAGATATTGATTTCCTGTAAATTCCTGTATCAAATTAAATACGTTGATCACTAAGGCAACTATAAGACAACAGCAGTTTTGGGCAACGATTAGTTTAAAGCCTGAAAGCTAAATGAAAGTATTCTTTCTATTTTTTTGTCTCTGCCTCTGTCGCTCTCTCTCTCTCTCTCTCTCTCTATATATATATATATATATATATATATAAATATATATATGTGTGTATGTATGTATATATATATATATATAAAGTTGCAAATTAAAAAAATAATGTTTTATTTTATGAAAGTATTTATCTATTTATATATATATTTGATATTTCAAATTGTCCAAATCGTTCAAATAAATTAAAATTACTCTAATTGAGTAATTTTAATTTATTTGTAACGAACAGAATTATTTCTGATGAAAGATTGAGGACAATTTGAAATATCAAATATATATATAAATAAATAAATACTTTCATAAAAAAAAAATTTTTTTAATTTATGACTTTTATATATATATTAAGAAAGTATACGTAGCTTCTCATTATGCTATATATATATATATATATATATATATATATATATATATATATATATATATATATATGCGGATGAGATGATGACGGTTAACCTGAGACTTTAACAGGTTAAGATTGTAGCGATCGGGAAAACCTACTCTTGGTAGTCAGTTCTACAGAGCAGTGGATCTCAGGAATAATCAATTAGAGTGGAACTTTTTTCTCACCGATGGAATACGGTGTGTGGTTCCTAAAATGTAAGTGGCAAGGTGGGTCCTTGTTCGTAGGTTAGAACTGGCGGGACCAACGAATGTAATTCTTCCTAATATTTTCCATGGAGCAGTGAGAGACTTGCCAGGTACCACCTGTGAGAAAGCGTTTGTAAGGGGAAAAATAATTCGTTACCTCCAAGAAGTCGTAGATTTTCTGGACTCTATCGAGGCTAGAGATTAAGTTCTTGGTAGCTCCCGCCCAAATACTCTATCTTGGCCTGATCTGGATCTTTTAAAGATAGAGGATTGCACGTGGAGTCAGGCACCTATTCAAGGAGTACAGGGTACCGACCATTTTACGTGCATCTTTAGCGATGGATCGTATGTGCGAGTTCCACTTGAGGTCAGATGTGAGTTTAAGGCCCATTAGACTCTCAAGGCACGGTGCCTCTTTGAGGGGATATTCGTTCATCGTGACTGGCGATAGTTCGGGATTCGTTCGGCAATTATGGAATATACCTAGTTTGGTTTTCGAGGCATTGAATGTAACCAACTAGTTTTTTTATCCCATTGGATAGTTTGTGCTAGATCAGGAGAGAGATCAGCAGCCAATTTCTGATCATCAGGAATTTTAGAGGTGCACCCGTATATACTTGTATCATCAACATAGATATTTACAAATGATCTGAATATATTCTTAGGCAGATCATTTATGTAACTCAAAACTAGGGGCTTGTCAAAAGATTGACCGTCTGCGTTGACCGGCAAGCTCCCGGACCACTGGCCATTAATTATCGCCTTGGTGACGGAAAGGTGGCCATTGATCCCATCTGTATAGGCCTCTGCCATGGCCAATGACATAAGTCTAGTAATCACTCCACCTAGTGATTCCGTGTGATCACCTGAATGGCGGGATATATAGCTATGGAGCCCAATCTACTCGTCTGTATTAGATTGCCATTGACCCCACAAGAACCTCCATCTTTGACAGTATTCCCGATGGCTATCGTACCACGCTCCTCCCTAGAAAAGCCTGGTTTAGTCATCAATAACCCGTCTAGGTGACAGGTTTCAATCACAGAAGAGTATAGTAATTTAGTTCTATCCTAAATTTTTCACGTCTTGACGGCTGAGGCATCAGAATACGCCGACCGCATCCCAGAAGGGGGGTGACCCCCCCCCAACGTGGCTTCCGGGGTATGACGATAAAATACGTCTAGCAGCAAGGCCTTTGATCGAAAGGTTTTAAGGAGCGTGGACCACCTCTTAAATTACTGTTATTATCAGGCCCACCCTGATCCGGTATGATAGCACCTTTTAAGGACCCTGCTATGTTACTCACCATACTTAATCCTGAACATTATGAAAGTTTAGAAATAGATTTTTGTAGTAAAAATAGCAGAATACATTTTTGAAAATATATTAGCAGCAATACTTTTCTGAAAAAAAAAATACCTGCAAAACATTTGACTTTCGAGAAATAACTCTCAATAAAAAAATACGTCAATAAAACTTGATCTACAAACTGATTTATTACAAAGAATATATATTCAATTCATACGTATTTTTTTATTTTTTATTCTAAAAATCTTGTCGGCATTAAATGACCCAGTGTGGTTAATGTGCCATAAAACAAGATAAGCTAAACAAAACCTAAAAATCTTGTCGGCATTAAATAACCCATTGAGGTGTTGATATGCCGTAAAATAAAATAAACCTAAATCGAAATTTATCGCTTCGTTTTCGTCTCAACTTAGCTGAGAAAATATTCGAAAGAATTATTTTCTTTAAAACAAAAATGTTTTCATTTAAATAATTGATTTTCAAATTCTTTATGAAGCTCATATGTTTTAAATTTATCAATGTGTTCACTTTTCAAAATCTGTCATTGTCAGTACATCGCTCAAAATATTAATTTGGCTTAACTAATTAAATAAAGGCCAATTTATACATTCTGATACAATTTTCTTTTTCAACATTTTCAATTCTCAAAATCTATCATTGTCAATAGATTTTTCACGAGATATTCATTTTACTTAGCTAATTAGATAAAGTGGAATTTCTATCTTATATAAGTATATGTATCGTCAACCACTATTTATTCCTGTATCTTTCAGACAAGCAAATGAACCCATTATTTTTGTGAGATTCGTGTGCATCTGCATATTTTTTGTAATCATTTCCCATCGAGCAACGCGAAAATGCCACTAGTACGCAGGTGTTTACAGGAAAGAAAAGCTGAGTATCGGGAGGATTAGGGAAAGGACAAAAGATGAGCGACATTCAAGAAGATACAAGATGTCTATCGACGTTGCTTTTAGATTTTTGAAGAGTTTAGTTATCAGGGAAGCAGGTAAACGGAAGGGAGTTTCACAGGCGGGAAGTGCGAGAAAAGAAACTACTGGGGTAAAAGTGGGGGTTACATTTAGCGATTTAAGCAGTAAATGGACGGGAACGAAATACCAGTCTATTAGCACGCTTAAATTTATGTCGTCAGGGTGCCAAGATAAAAAAGCTCGTCAGAGCTAAATTATTATATCATGTAAAATTCTCCAGCATTCTTCGACAAAAGCTTTTATTCTTACAAACTCATGTCATCGTCACAAATATCTCGAAACAATATTCCGTAAATCTCTACGGCGACAGACTACCTATTGCTAATAATATGGTAAACATTCCAAATTTCGATTCAAAGAGTTAATTTTTCAAGGAATTTTTCTTGGAAACACAAACCAGGTAATGTTCGGTACACAGAGTAAAAGCAATTATAGGTGATATATTTGGAGAAAACGTTGCACTTTAGTTTTGTGACTGGTTGATGTGTCGCTTTTGCAAGATCAGGATCGGCTTTGTCATGAAGCAAGATAACAGTTTGAATTCAAACTTGCATAACGCTGTTCGAAGGCGTTATGCAGATTAATGGATAGGGCGAAAATTGTTTAAACGCTGGCTGGTAATTCTCTCCGTATTTTCAGTCGGTTTGTAAACAACATGACACAATTGTCTGAATCACTCCATTTTCTTATCCCGTCACTTCTTTCTATTTGCTGTCTTTTCTCTATTTTTTTTCTTTCATTCTTTATTTCATGTTAATCCCATTTTCTTCTTTCTTTGTTACTTTCTTTTATTCTTTCATTCTTTCTTTCGTCTTAATTCTCTTTAATTCTTTTTTTCCTGCTTTTAACCTTCATTTTTCTCTCTTTCTCCATCGTTTCTTTCTTTTTTTATTCTTTATTTCGTCTTAATCCCTTTTCTTTTTTCTTTCTTTCGTTCTTTCTTTCTTTTTAATCCCCTATACTTCTTTTTCTTTCTTTTTTTCTTTCTTTCTTTCTTTCTTTCTTTCTTTCTTTCTTTCTTTTGACCTTCATTTTTTCTTTCTCCTTCTTTTCTCTCTTTTCTTATCTGTTTCCAAACACCAACATGTTGCTTTTGCACCATCTTTCATTTCAAAATTTCTTCAATTCATGAGTTTTTGTTTGAAGGTGTCTTCCAGAGTGATTTTCATCCCGAATACAAAATCAGATTTCCATAAACATAGTTATGGGACAGTTGTTCCTACCAGTGACAAGATCTTTCTTTCGATAGGGAAATGGGCAAAGCTGTTAATGTTAAAAAGAACACAAATGGTTTCAATCAAATTTTCAACTTGGTTTGCAGATTCTGTGTTGCAAACAGCTTTGCTACCTCGCACCTGCTATGGTACGTGAGTGAATATTGACCGTAGCCAATTTCACACGAAATGCAGCAAGACAAACCGGATGGCTGACATTCCCTCGTTCACATCAAACGGTTTTATACAATTTATGTTAATAGAGACAATTTGATTTGACTCATTCGAAATAGAGATTATAGTTAATTATCCAACCCATTTAAACGAAACTAAGAGATATATCTGATGTTGAAGTCATCTTGACCATTCAGTGAAATGTTTGGAAAAGATGTTAGAATAATACAGAACATGTACTAGGAGCAAAACGCCTGCATGCAGATAAAAAACAAATCGAGTAGCTATACAAAAAGAGAAATGGGCGTGAGACAAGTACGTGTCCCCACCACAGGTTTATTCAACCTCTAGAGCGATGCTATCTGAAGGGAACTGAAGACCCTACAAGGATTTATTTATCGGTTGGCGTAATCTGAAATATATAAGATATGCATATCAAACTGTACTGAAGGTCGAATCAAAAAGAAAACTACTGGATCTTCTGGAGGGTGTGGTAGAAAAAGATGCGATAAAAGGATTATTAAATGCAAAAAAAAAAAACAAAACAAAAACAAAAACAACACAAAAATGATGGTCACCTGCAAGAGAAAATGTCCAAAATGAGTGTTACAAATTGGGGATGTAAGCATCAAGCAAATGCAGAAGTATCTAGGAAATGTTTTAACAAATGGAAAATTCGACACCGTGATCGGAACATGCATGTGAACAGCGAAAGAAGTATTCCAAAAGCTAAGCAAGATACAAGGCAGAAAGAAATATTGAGTGATGGATTGCTATGTGTTAACCATCCTCTTATATGGCAATGATTGCTGAACAATCTCCATATGGATAAGGAAAAACCGGAAGTAGCAGAAATTCCAAATTTAGATGCATAGCAAAAGGTCCATGGAGGGAGCGAGTAAGCAGTAATGAAGTCTTAAAGAAAATAACAGAAAGAACACTTATATTCAGAATCAGGAGAGAAACAGCTGAAAGGAGGGCTTGGAAAACTTAACACTCATGGGGCCTGTTGAGGGTAAGAGAAGAGAAATGGGGAGGCAAGCGAGCCACTTAGCTGGCGTACGTGTGTGGATGGTTGGTGGGACGGCAGAATCAGTAGATTAAGCAAAGGGAAAAACTGCTTATTTCGTAGGAAGTTGAGGAGAGCCATGATTGCCTATTTTTCTGAAGGGTCGCGGCACACGGGAAAAGAAAAATACTGACTTCGTACATAATTTATAAAAATAAAAAAGAATTAAGGATTTAATACATATTCAAAAGTTTCATCCATGGCAAATCAAATATCAAATGTTAAAATAGAATTCATTTTTAATCTTCTCGGGTACTGGAAATTCTGACCGAAGAATTTGTGAGGGAAGAAAAACTAATCTTTTATCTGGTATTCGCGCCTTCTCGCTAACTGCTGATTTTTCAATTCGTGCGCCAATAAAATGTCTCCTCCATTTTTTTACTTTAAGCTTATGGCCGCATCTGGCTGAATTACGGATTGCCATAGATCACCAAAGTTAATCAACATCGATCCTGGTCAGTACAAAGATGGGTGACCTTTTCGAAATACCGGGTGGTGTACGGTTAGATATGCATAAATTAATAATGGTTCGGAATTGTTAATCGGATAGCCGAGATTCATTTCCTGTTGTATATTCGCTTACACGCAAATACCATTGGGAAATGTATGAATCCACCTCTTCTCTCCCCAGCTATGGGTTAATTAGTAGACTTTTATCACTTAACCATTATTATTCCCAGTAAAAACAAATTCTTACAATCTAAAAATATTTTCTATCTTTTTTTTCTTTTTTGAGGAACATGTAACCGTCAACTGACCCTGCGACATATATATATATATATATATATATATATATATATATATATATATATATATATATTATTTCAGAAATTCGATAACTTTTTGCTTGTTTGTTTTTAGTTATATGTTTGTTATTACAAATCCTTAGTTTTTAAATATTCTCTTGTATTTTATGCAGACAATGTTAAAACAAACTCCGTTATATACGAGGTTCGAAACAATGACTGATCTGCGACGTTTTTTGTTTGTTTTTGTTTGGTTGGTTTGTTTTACGGCATATCAACTTCAATTGGGTTATTTTATTCCGACTAGATTTTTACTTATGGTACAATTTTTATACAAAAATGTATCTTTGCTCATATTTTTTTCAATAATGTATTCCTATTAATAATTTTTTGCTTCAAAAATTCATTGCTGGTAATAATTTTTACAAAAATGTATTGCTGGTATTAAAACCTATTTTTTACACTTTCTTAATGTTTTAACCCCAGTTTGAGGGTTAACTATTTATCCATAGCTGGGACCCTAACAGGTTGTTCCCCATTCCTCAAAACCTCCTGACCAGAAGCTTTGCTGTTGGATGTAGTTTATCGTCTTGCCCAGGACGGGGTCTAGGACGGTTTGCATAACCGAGAAAACAGCATTAATTTTGCGATGTGTATTGTGATATGTTGTGGATTCCGAGATGAAATTCGGTCTCCAATGAATGACAAACGCAGGAATTAAAGATAAGAAATTAAAATATATTTACACAATAATACAAAGGGTAATACTGTTAGTAAATCCAGGAACGCGGTTAGTAGCAATAATATATATATATATATATATATATATATATATATATATTATTTATTTAAAAATATGATTCCAAATCGCTACATAAGAGGTCTCATGTTTCAAAAACATGAGGCCTCTTATGTAGCGATTTGGAATCATATTTTAAATAAATAATTATATTTATGCTCTACTTTTGTATCGAGCACTATTTTTTAAAAATAATAACTAAAATACTAAGGGACTTTGGATTATTTACCTAACCAGTTCCTTCCTATTTTCTATATATTTTCACATAATATATATATATATATATATATATACAGTCTCGAAGTAGGACTTCCTTAGAGTCTACGTGCTTGTAACTGACTTCTACAAGCGGTTACCTCACACTATTACTCTACCTCCAACTCAATCACAATCTCAATCTCTCTCTCTCTCTGCTCACTCGCTCTCTCTCTCTCTCTCTCTCTTTCTCTCTCTCTGTATATTCTGACTGACTCTGGGTATTTAACGGCAGCAGTCCAAGTAACACTTTGGTCGAGTCCACTTATATGAAAAAGGGGAGGACCCCATAACATGATATATTTATTAAGCAACATAGATTAATTGGGAAGGTGATAGAATGACACATGAGTCATATTAAGTGACTTAACGTGAATGACTCTACAGGAACTACACATCGCGAATCATGTGACAAATCAAGTACACGTTCACTTGATGAGGTTTTGCACATGTAACTGGTATAGAAAATGATTACTACGAAAAAAAGTAAACTAAGGCAGTTGCATTTCGCCCAATAACCTGCATTTTTGGAAACGTTCAGACGATTTGAAATAAGAAAAGCCTGAGTCTTATTCCAGTAAGACGATTTGAGATGAGGAAACTTCATACATTGTTCGACTTTTTTTTTCTCATTTCTTTTGACCGCCCGGATAAACTGAGATTTTTTAAAATAAAAAGAAACAGTGAATAGTGTTCTATTGGTGTATTCTTGACAACTAGATTCGAGCATACGACGACTATTGCTATTGAATGTTTTTATTTTTCTGAAGTGAATTCATATTATTGTCCTTAATTCTTCCTATGAAATTTTGCCGGAACAATAGTTGTCCCTAAATTATTATTATTATATCCTCTCACACTCTTAATGTATTCTGATAATTTAAAAATACAGGGTGGTCCAAAAGTAGGTGGCCAGTAAATAATTACATTTAATTTGAGATTACATATACATACAATTATATTTACTAACACAATTATTACATTGACAATTAAATTTTATTGTGAACAATAATACAAAAGCCCTTAAATTTTATTGTGAACAATAATACAAAATCCCTTAAATTTTATTGTGAACAATAATACAAAATCCCTTAAATTTTATTGTGAACAATAATACAAAAACCCTTAAATTTTATTGTGAACAATAATACAAAATCCCTTAAATTTTATTGTGAACAATAATAAAAAGCCCTTAAATTTTATTGTGAACAATAATACAAAAGCCCTTAAATTTTATTGTGGACAATAATACAAAAGCCCTTAAATTTTATCAACGCAGGTGCTCAAACAGTTATCCATCACAATTTACACAGCTTTGAAGTCTACCTCTAACGCTTTGACAAACTTTTTTGCACAAGTCTTTTGGGGTATTAATTTCTTGAAATGCATCTCTTATGTAATTTTTCAAATCATCGACACTTCTTGGTTTTTGACTATAAACTTTCTCCTTGAGTACTCCCCAAAAGAAGAAATCCATTGGGGTCAAATCTGGTGAACGTGCCGACCAATCAATTGGACCTCTTCGGCCAATCCATTTCTCAGGAAATGTTTCATCATAATATAACCGATACATAAACTTATTCCACATACAGTCCACCTACTTTTGAACCCCCCTGTATTTGCTGGCCATAAGCAACTTGCATAGTCTTTATAAGCCGTAGAAAACGAATCAATCAAAACTTTATTGGAAAGCTAACATATAAATGCTGCGGTATGTCTTTGAAACGGTTCGCTGACTTAACATCTTTCCCCATATCCTCATTTAAAATACATTAATTTTTTCTCCGAGGCATAATATTGTATCCGGACACGAATATTGATTAATTCGTTCGTTTTCTCTGATTTATCAACCATTTACATTTTATCTAAAACCAGCAATTATTTTTAGATTGCAATTTTTAAAAAAAATTAATAATGGTTCAGTAGTACAAGTTTTACTAATTAACCCATAGCTGGGAGGAGAAAAGGTGATTTCATACCTTTCCCAAGGGTATTTACGCGTAAGTGAATATAACAACCCCAACAAGAATTGGAACTCGGCACTCCTATTAACAATACGCAGTCATTATTCATTACATCACCGGCACATCCAAAGTTACAGCACCGGGTATCCCAAAGCGGTCACCCATCTAGGTACTGGCCAGTCTCAACCTTGCTTAACTTCGATGATCGTACAGGCGGAACAATCTGGCTCAAATGAACATTTATTAAAAATATATATACTTCATATATCAACACATGATTCTATTATGGTATCGTAGTACCTGTTATAATGTTTTTGTCTTAAAAAAAAAATGGTTTACTTTCTCCGTGGAATCTCGACATACTGTCCTCTAACATATATCAAAAGATAAAAGACCAATGCCAGCGTGAATATTAAATAGAAGAATTCTTAAAATAAATTTTAAAACATATATTTACACTATTTACATAGTTCGGACTGTTCTCATCTTTATTTCCATATTCGAGACGTTTCGTGCGTTGTACTTATCTTGTACCTTCTTCAGGTGATAGACGTTGGAATTTCGAACCGAACTCATTATTTAGTCAGTATGGCCCCGTGGATAAAAACGTTGGTTGAATAATTCAAAAGTGACTTGGTCCAAAGGTTTGTTAATTCAATAACTGGCCACAGCAGAGGGAAACATTTGGAACGTTGAGTTAGTAAGGGGAACTAACTGATACTGAGATATATAAAAAATGATGGCGCGTAGAATTAAAACAATCTATCACCATGGACTAAATAAAATAAGGGTTCGATTTGAAATTCCAATGTATATCACCTGAAGAAGGTCGGAGAATACAACGCCCGAAACTTCGTGAATATGGCAACAAAAATTTGGACAATATTTCAAAGGATGTAAATAGTGTAAATAGTTACAATATCTCTTCTCAGAAATATAGACAGCTATTCATGAATATATACATTGAAATTACATTCTGTAAAAGGCGCTCAACTTGCAAATTATAAAGCACATTGTAAAAATTCAGAAGCAAGAAAAAGAATAAAAATAAAACAAAGATTGCTTTTGAAATGACACACCAAAGTTATTAGGTTGATGCAAATGATCTATCTTTCAAAAATCTTCGGAAAAATTCAGAAACATCTTTGAAGTCTTATCCGCTATTCATTGCTTACGCAATAATTCAACTAATTTACTTTGTTTACAAGACTTCAAGAAAGACCTAAAGCTAGGAAAATGGGCCTTACATGAACTATGAAAACTGGGGAGCTTTTTGTTGTTTTTATTTGACATGTGCGATCTTGCGTTATGAGGGAGAGAAACATTGTTTTTTTTAATAATGAGCGCAGGGCACTTTTCAACCAAACGTACTTGCATACATTGCAGCCACTGAACGTACAAATAGGCATCTAGTGGTTCATCGCATTCTAAGAAGTCTAATTGAATAATACCTCGACGATTCCACGACCTTATACTTTTTTTTTCTATGGAGCTTTAGGGGTTGGATGGGATGTGTGATCAATCCACTGCCTTTTGCGTTGATCATTTTCCTACGCCAAATTTATTCTTAACTGACGCATCTGACTAGTATATAAGATCACACATTCGTCATGACAACCGGTTCCCCAAAACAGAAATTGCTTATAACTCAACATGAGTATACCCTAAGAGACGTGTGAAAATTTGAAAACAGGAATCAAATTTGGAATAGAGAAAATGCTTTTCGGAAACTGAGCAAAGTATTAAGGTATCGAAAAACAGTCTGAGAAACAAAGAAAATATTTCTTGACTTCTATATAATATCCCATCTTTTATATGGTAAGGAATGAACTACTTTTTGGATGTTGACGTCTCGAATTCATAGTTCACATTTTAGGATTTTTCCCTTGCAGACAATTGATGGTTAGTCCTTTCTTCTTGCTTTCTTTTACAAACTTGTCTAAGAGAATTTGAATATTTTACCTTTGTGTCTACCATCTAAACGGTGCCATATACATATCTTATATTAATAAGATTTCTGCCATCGAAAATAAATCTTGATAAAGTCACTGTTTCTTTTAATCAAACACTGTAGAGGTTGAACACTATCTTAAGCGATTACGATATAAAAATTGTAACCGACTTTTGTTGTATTCCTACTCCCGCCTGTGTATATAGGGCTGACTCCATTGATAAAAATCATTATTAGTCTGAAGAAATGCTTCCTGGGGACGAAACACGTTAAGTATGACGTTTTTCTTTCGTCATTCAATTGCCACACATATATGAGTATGGTTGGGCACCTCGGCGTGGTGTAAAGGTTAGCAAGCTTGTCTCGCTAGATCAGTTACGACTGAAAATTGAGGTGCCCCATACTATCGGCCTTCAGCTCTTAAGTGTTTGTCTGGAATAAGGGATTTGAAGACAAACACTTAAGAGCTGAAAACAGCTGTTCAGACTATACTCATGCTGAGGTAATTTTGTTTTTTGCCTTATATATATATATATATATATATATATATATATATGCTTTGTTTATAATAAATACATTGAGCTTTCTGTAGATCAATTTTAATACTTGTCATTACTAGGATCCAACAGGATTATATACCAACGGATCTGTTACCTATACTGTATATATATATACATACATATATATATATATATATATATATATATATATATATATATATATATATATATATATGTGTGTGTGTGTGTGTGTGTGTGTGTGTGTGTGTGTGTGTGTTATCAAGGGAAGAGTCCAAATTGAGAATTGCTATCCGGAATTAGCAAAACCAAACAAGTTCAGAAATTTAAATATCTGGGAAGTGTCTAAACAGAGGACTGAAATAGCAACACTGAAATCCGAAGGCGTATTGGGATAACCACTGAAACATTCCAAATACCACAAACGTGTAGTTCTGCCTCGATAGAGAATTATAATAAAATAAGAGAAATCACTTCCAAAGTGACAATCGTACAAGCATTTTGTAATATATATGCGCGTGTGTGTGTGTGTGTGTGCTCGCGCGCACTTAGCATACTTTAACCAGTTATTCACGAGTGAACGCGTTCTAAATTTTTAAAGCAATTCACATCATTAAGCAATTTATATTCGAAGCCAACGGAGGCTAACTTATATTTTGTGCCTGAAACGTAAACTTTTAAAAGATTTTTAGTCCGAAATTGAAGCCGATAGTGTGTTTTTTACAGCTGAACATGAAGGGTTGAGTATCATGCACAGCTCTTGACCATCTCTTTGCGATCAGAAACGGATGCACACCTGTCTTGTTTGTACAAAAAATTGATAATTTTTGTTGTTGTAGTGAACAGCAGTGATACCTTTTTTTGTTTTGTTTTTCGTCAGGTACATTGCTGATGAAGGCAGAGAAGGGTCTCTCAGATGATTAATTTAGTTTTCGGGGCGTTAAAACTGACCGGTTGGTAATTTTTGCCTCAATTAACGACAGTCTTAAGGTTGTTTTAGACACCAGCTGCAATTTTCACCGTGTCAGACTAATCAGTCTTACTATCGAGGCAGGAGTAAATTGTAGTGTCGTCAGCGTTGATGCCAAGTTGAGAGCTGATGTCACCGGGGAGGTTGTTAATGAAGATTAAAAACAGCGTAGGACAAACGATGGAGTCCTGGGGGAATACCCGTGTTAATACGAAAGAATGTAGACGAGTGGCCGTTCGGGCCAACTTTTATTTCACGATTTGATAGGATCGACTGTTTCAGCTCAAAAATGTGCCCGGAGATACCGTAACATTTCATCTTGTGGATAAATTGTGAATGCCAGACTCAATCAAATGCTTTCGTGATGTCCAATGCTACAGCTCTGGTTTCAACTTTTTTTTATCTAGAGCGCGATAGACTCTTTCCGCAATTATCATTAGCGCATCAAAACTTGACCTGGAAAAACCAAAGCCGTATTACTTGCCTGAGAAAAGGCCCTGCGATGAGATATGATGAAATAGTTCAGCAGTGATTAAGCCCTCTAATAGTTTCTTAAAAATTGGAACAACAGACGACGAGTTTCAGCAGACAGGAAAAGAAGAGGCAGCGAGACATTTATCATACAGTTTAGAGAGAACAGGAGCCTGATCTTCATGACTATTATAGGGATACCATCAGGTGATGTTTTGTGGGGATCCAGGTGAGAGATGACAACAGAAACCATGGAAAGGGTTATATGCATATCACACAACAAAGACTCAGTTCTCAGTGGGAAGTTAGACAGAAATGCTTCAGATGTGTCAAGAGAAAAGTTTGAGGAAAATTTACGAGCAAAGCATTCAGCTTTATCAACAGAAGATAATAACACCTCAAATCGATTGAAGAGGGTGAATAGAGACATTGAACTTATTTAGTACCTCTTGCAGAAAAGACAGTAATCACGAGAGCCAAAGTTGTTAGAGGCTATAAGGTGCCTCATTCTTTCGGTAAATATGTACTTAGTTCCTTCGAAGAGCCTCACATTTGTAGCAGTAGCAAATAGGCTCCTGTTATAGCTAGAGCTGAAACGCTGGTATAGCCGGAAATAGTGATATGGTGACTGAGCATGCAGGTGTGAACCATGGAAAGGATTGTGGTTTCACCTGGTATTTCAGAAAAGAGATGAAAGCGTCTATGCCGGCTTTGACCCAAGAAGAAACCTCAGTGGCGCAATTTTCAATTTGGGGGATGAAAACGTCAGTTCAATGACCGTCACGAAGAAAATCCCGAAATGAGTCGCAATCAGTATGCTAGTGTACGGAATGAGGTCTTATGGATATGGTGTTCCTGTTTAATGGATGCTTGGAAGGAGACACCAATACCTACCACAGAGTGGTACGAGTTACCAAGAGGGCAGTATTGCGAAGCTCGGCAAGAGCGAGAAGAGGAGGTAAGAAATAGATCTAGTATCTTGGTTTGGCTATAGTAACGAGTAGCGAAGTTGATGATTTGAGTGAAGGATTGGGCAATGGGAAAATATAATGTCTGTATACCGGCAACATGAGTACTTTTAGAATGTTTCAGCCACGCGTCGTGGTGTACATTAAAGTAACCGAAGACAAAGATATTCGCAGATGGATGGAGAGAAAGTACCTTTTCTATACTGTCAGCCATTACGTCTAATATACTGCAGTTTTGGAAAGATGGAGCGCAATAAAGGAAAAAGAGATAGCTAACAACTAAAGACGGAATAATATGACAGAGTATTTAGCGACCTAGAGAGACAAATCTTTGGCAATGGGCAGATTATCCTGGACGTAAACATCAGGGCTATGCATGTGAATACTGGGATATTTTTGGCAAAGAGGAAGATACTCTGAAACCAAGAATACATTGGTCGCAATGGAAGAATGGAAGAATTCAATACGGTATCACAAAGGGCAAAGTTATCTGGAGACCATTCCAGGAGGTAGGATTCTATGATGCAGATGTTGAAACGGATGCTACGAATATTAGAGAAAGAATGATTGAGGCCGGTAGGTGGTTTTTCTTAGATGATTTAGTTTTATTTCTTTTTGGTATGATTTCCATGAGATATGTTTTGAGGAGAGAGGAAAAAGACCACCTTAGTTTATATTAAGTCATCAAATACAAACCAGCCAGTGTGTGGCTGAGATCAGAGCACAATATGGCCTCAGGGTTGCCCACCGGAAATAAATGAAGGGACACCTATCCATGCGCGACATGGCACTACACATACCCCGATATTATTCGACTGTTGATCAGAGCCGAAGAGTTCGGGCTCCTAACGACGAGTCGGAAGCAGCAGTCAGCAAACTGCCAATCCGGTACTCTCATAATGGAAAGTCACAGCCACTGTTTAATTAATGACAGTTAAATCATTGTGGCCGTGATAAGCAGAAGAAAGAAATAGAACCGGTAAACCCTATCCTGAACAGGGAAAAGGGATGCACCTCTACTCCTGTTCAACATACATAGTATGAGTGCGGACCGGATGATAGACGTACATATCTATTGCTAGTAACCTGTAAAAAAATGGGAAATAATTTATATTAAGTAATGACTTAGTTTTGATTAAGTACCTCCACTATTTCGGCATAAATTTTCTATATTGAAGTTTAAAATGAATTTTTTACAACGAAAACACATTCTTGAAGATTTCATTTTAGCTTTAATTGAAAGTTTAATAATTAAATTTACGATTTCTATTAATTAAACAATTCTGATAGAAACTATATACATTTGATTGTCAAATTTAATTTCAAATTTTAAATTTTCTTAAAACGGCCATTTTCTTAATTTTAAGAAATTTGTAAACAAACACAAATTTATCGATTTTTAAAATATTTAAAAAATTCTGACACGTTATTTTAGTAAAATTAAAAATTTAAAGTTAAAGTAATCTGATTTCAAAGAAATCTTTGTTACTTATAGCATAAAAAAATAATATACAACTAATTATTAACGAGCGGTCTTCTTCATCTGAATGACGAGCGATGACAGCTACTACTGATGACCATAAATGACATAATTTTTAAGTCTGAGTTTTTTTAAAAATTATTCTATTTGAGTATGACACACACTAATGGAAATACAATACATAAAATAAAATTATTTAGTGAAATAGTAAATGAAAAAAATAAAAAATAATTTAAGATTTAAAGTTTACACTTTTAAAGCTGAACGGAAAATACAACCTGTAAGAAACGATTGTTATGAAAAGGCCACGTAAAGGGACAAAACCCTTAGATCACGTGACCTTGTTATAATAATGGCAATTTCTGTATATCATACATGGAAATAAGGAATGTATTAAGTAAAAAAATACAACATAAAAAATTATTTTTAAAAAAAGTAGCGCAACTAAATTTATTAAACTTAGCAATTTTGTACTCGTAAATTTTTTTCTACTTAATTACTACATAATACTGAGGAGCCCTCCTAATACAGAGCTTTACACGATGTTAAACTATTATAAATTATTATAATTAAAATTTCTTAAAAAACGAAAAAATTCTTGTAAAAATTAATTATTCATGAGAAAAAAATTATTTCTTCAGACAATAATGTCCTTAATATTACTTATTTACAAAAGCAATTAAAAGCTTTTCTAATTAAGTAATATCATAGTTTTATTGGATTCATTATTTTTCAATTCAGACAAGATTTTCAGTTAAATAGCTCAAATTTGAAAAAAAAAGTAGGTTATTTACCATATCCAAAGACTCCTTCTTTTAACAAAAAAATACAATTGAGGAGCCAAAAATGTTTTGGGCGAAATTTCATGAAATTAACTAAGTGGGGGTAACATATTTAAAAAAAAATATTTTTTACCAAAATTTTCTAAAAACAAAATATTTCAAAAATAATTTCATTCATTTGTGAATAAGTCCTGAAAATTTCATTAAGATCGGACAATTATTTTATTTTTACAAGAATTTCCAAATCAATATGTTTTCAACGGGAAAAAAGCGCAAAAAAAAACAAAAAACACAAATGTTATTTTAAACGTCACCGCGATGACGTAAACAAAAGACGACTTTAACCAAAATTTCGAACGTGTTAGAAAATATTAAAAAATTTCAAAAAATAATTAAAAAATACTTTTTTCTTTCATCTTAATAATAACATAAGCATTTTGACGATAATACTTTATTTTCTTTAAGTTTGTGGCATTTTTCATTTACGCTATGCTGTTTTCCCGCGAAAACAGTGGACATGCTTAGTTTTGATGATCTACTACCAACTAAAAAATGCGTATGGTAACACTTCATTTTTCAGAATTGATAAATAACAGCGGGAAATCATACTTCTTGTGGGTGGGGGTTGAATAAAAGTTAGATAATTGAATATTAATGGAGAAGAAAAAATAACAACAGAGAAGGAATGACAAGTGAAGACAAAATTAAAAAACGAAAAACAAAAGAGAAGAAAAAATACAATGCACTGACAGCGGCTTGGACTGAGGAATCGGAGAGACAAGTTCGAATTCCAGTCGAATCCATTACATTCACTTACGTGATAATACCCTTCTTCTCTCTCCAGCTATGGATAAATAGTAGAACAGACCAGATTCTATAGACTTGGATGACAACTGGTCTACTGCAGAAAGAAATGTCAACCTACTGCGAGAAAAAAATCTGCCTCGTCAGTCATGTATCGAAAGATATATGATCACCTATGCTTGTATCACGAATTCCACATAACTGACTGAACAAAGAGTTACGCATTTATAAACAACGTCACAAGTCGATTTTCCTTTGATTGCTGGCCGACTTGGTAAATTAGTGAAAATTACGACCGACTCTAAAATACATCTCGAATTCAACGGCTAAATGTGGTGGGGTGCGCTGGGGTAGGAGTGAGGTTGGAAGTGATGGGTCCAAACAAAGGTGAATACACTATCTTGGGATGGGTTGTGTAGGGAGAAGTGGTGGGGGGGGTGAATGGAGGTACCAGGATGTTACCTCCATTCAACCTCGACTACCACTTAAATGACGATCTAAATTAGCTATTTATTTTTTACATTCTCTTTTTTCTTTTTTTTTTTTTCAAGGAGTGCTTCTTTTCTTTTTCTTTTTTTTTTCAAGGAGTGCTTCTTTTTTCTTTTTCTTTTTTTTTAAAGTCTTGCAATGTGATTGGAAACAACCGATCTTTCGAAACCAAAGGTCTGGTTATTCTGTTTGACGACCTTTTGAACCTTGATACCATTCAAACTGGACGACGTTGCCCAGAGATGTGATCAGCAAACCTGACTGGTTAGTCGCGTAGGAATTGTCTGCAGATAAACTTTCAGTTATAAGACATCATCAACTTGTCTATTCTGACATTTTCTGTTTGGACAGCTTTGAAAAAGGTGAGCCAGATCTCGTTCGAAATGACAGCAACAGCCGAACTTTCTTCGTGGTATCCAAATATGTGTTGTCACTGATATAGAAATGACGCAGTATATCTTCAAGACGGTTCAATGATGTAGCAGACAGAACAGCATCTTTCTCTACAATCTCATTTAAAGAATAATATATTTATCTCCGAGGCATAAGACTGTATACGGATAGCATATAGGAATGGCAATGAAGAACGTAATATCGTCAGGCGTGGTTGAATATGCAGTCTTGGCCTTTGACCGTGCAATTATATTTTAAACTCGACAAAACATTCAACGATTTCCTTTTCTAAGAAACGCTCAAGCAAATTGACGCGAGAAGAACATATTGGGTTTAAACGAAACGTTAGGATAGTCTTTCATCTTGTGACGTTAAAAAACGACATTTCTATTCACACGTGACTAAGATTTATGGCATATATTGTTATTATGGAAGTGGGCATTTCAGTAGATCTTTTTACTGATTCATGGGTGTGTTGTAAATTGTAAATATTTCTTTTAAGTTATTAGGTTGGTGCAAAAATAATGACGTAATAATGTCGTTTTTTGACTTATTTTTAACGTCAAAAAAACGACATTAATACGTCATTATTTTTGCACCAACCTAATAAAAGAGAAAATTAGGGATAATAAAAGTGCCTTTATATCATGTGGTACTCTTTTATTTCCGAAAAGTAAATAAAAGAAAAAAGCGTCGAACTGACTGAAAAAAAATGTGCCGTTTATGGAAATGGTGGCATGGCCGAAATTACTGTTTGTAAGTGGTTTGTGATGTTCAAGAGAGGAAATTTTGATCCTAAAAACCTAGAACGTTCGAGTAGGCCTGGAGCTGTTGATGATGACTAAATCGAAATTCTGATTAAAATAATCCAGGTCAGACGGTAGAGGTAATCGCTGAGATACTCCACATCTCTATATACAAAGTTATAACCTTTGTCTGTTTGTTTCTTATCGAACTCCTTCTAGGGTTTGGAGATAGACCCCCCCCCCATAACGATATTATTGTGGTGTCTTCCCTCTAAAGAGTCTATGTTGGACTCTTCCGACTGCTATATTATTAGTAGGAGAGAAGGCCTTGGGGAACAGTTGATTGGACGCTGGGTCAACCGACACACACTCAGTAGTCATGTAATATTCTTCTGTTGTACTTACTGTTTATTATATGTTATATCTGCAACACTTGTTTTGTTATTTCTTTAACCATTTACTTGGTCACAACATCTTGGCGACGAAGGATTCAAAGAAACGGACTTCACGCTAAATCATAAAAAAAATTGCCAGTGTCTACAACAATGGTAAAGAAAAGAATTCTAATCGAAGTCTACGACAAAAGGGTACTCGGTGTTAATTACAACACTGACAGTGAAAAAAAGAAACTCCTAGAAACAATAGGATTTCTATTAGTTCAATTCAGTGGTTGGGATATCAGTTATCAGTTATCTCCAGTTAATTCCCCCCGGAAAGTTCTACACTGCGGGTACTGAACTCACATTCTTTGCGTCCTGTCATTGGATACCCGGTGAAAGCAGTGGAGAACTTGTAGAGAGATAACTGATAAGTGATATCCATTAAACTTGGCGCGTGGAACTAGAACAGTCTACCCCAGTGAGCGACATAAGAGTTTCAGTTCGACATTCCAACCACCTGAAGAAGGCCGGAGCGTACAACGGCCGAAACATTGTAATAATTATGGCGACAAAGATGGGGACAATAGTCCGAATAATGTAAATAGTGGATCAACCGATATCATATCCACATATCCCCATAAATTGTGCCTGTTACTCTCTAAACCTCTACCTCGAGTGGCTCTTGGGAGTTGTACAGGGTGTAAATGGTGAACATCATTGTAAAAAAAAAGAAGAAATTCGATAACCAATAACGGAATTTATTTCTAACTCAACCTAACACTATCAGAAAAAATCTCTTCCGTATTCGTATCCATTTTTTGGGATGTTAATTCTAAACCTCTACCTCGAGTGGCTCTTGGGAGTTGTACGGGGTGTAAATGGTGAACATCATTGTAAAAAAAAAGAAGAAATTCGATAACCAATAACGGAATTTATTTCTAACTCAACCTAACACTATCAGAAAAAAAATCTTCCGTATTCGTATCCATCGTTTGGGATGTTAATTTTAACACATGCCGATCATTAGAAATTCAGGTGCTAATCATTTGTGAAGATCTATGTTGATGATACAACGGTATATGTTTGCACCTCCAAAATTCTAGAAGATCAGAATTTGGCAGCTGATCTCTCCTCTGACCGAGTTCTAACAGCTCGGTGGAGAAAAACAGGCTGGTCTTATTCAATTCTTATTCAATTCCTTGAAAACAAAACTAGTGACGTTCGATCGTCATCGGACCCTGAATTTTAACTTATCGTGATAAACGGATCCTATATCAAGGAGACCCCGTGCCCTAAGCGCTTATCTGGACTCAAACTCTACCTAGATCTCAAGCGGAACTCATACGTACGATCTATCAAAAAGGATGCTGGAATAAATGGTCAGTTCCTTCTACGGAACCAATAAGTATCTGACTTCTCGTTTTGTCCTAGGCCTTTACAATATCCAGATCAAGGCGAAAATGGAGTACTGATGCCATTTATGGACAAGAACTGACTGTCTCACTTTTCTATGTCTATGGTGTCCAAAAGCGTATCCGCGTCCTAGAGGGTGAGGAATTATCATTCCAACCTACAACTCCTTTCTTACAGACGAACCATCGCAAGCCTCTCTCTGCTCTATCGGTAGAAAGTGTTCAAACGAACTACATTCCTTAGTTCCACCAGTTCTAACGGCTAAGAACCACGTTACAGCAGACCACCCTCATTCTCCACGTATCAATTTGGTGAGATGTAAGTTCCACTCGAGTAGCTTCCTCTCACAAACCGAGGCCTTTCCAAGTCTAGGGTCAACCGTTGTCTTCCTCAAATATTCCCACAAACTTTGTCTCTTTCACTGTAACCCTCTACCTCGAATGTTATTTTAAAAAGGAAATATTTAGATAACATTCTCCAAATTCTGTTCCTAGTCTTATACAGAAAACGTATGTCATAAACAAATGACATCCTTACCATTTGGGGAAAATGGCTACAGCCACTGCTAGTGGGAAGGGAGAGTGCTAAAAAACAATACACATGATATACCTTGATCAGCATAAAGCACTTCACGCACAATAAGTGAAATGGGTTGTATAAAAAAACCGTGAACTTTAATAGGTTAATATCATTTTTACGTTCTAAAACTTAAACAAATCAGCATTAATCAGAAGTAAATAAAAGAGATTTGAACACATGTTCAGTATCCTATCTCACGGGACAATACTCTAATTGATTAAAATATTGCTTTGTGAATTTGGCAATATAGTAAATAGTTCACTTGCTTGGAGGGGTAGAGCAGATTTAGACTGAGTAGAAACAGTATTAGTTGAGCTCAACTAAATAAAAATAAGACAGGATACCTCTAGGCCAATATTTTTCAACCGGTGTTCTTAGGGACCCAAGGTTTTTGCAAGAAGTCGATAGGGGCTCCCCAAGAAACAATGATAAATAGCATGCATTTTAGTTTTGAGCCTAAGGCTCAATATGCATTTTTGAATCATTTTTATTTAATTTTATATTCGTAATTTTACTATACACTCACGACGTAATGTTGGAAACTCCTTGGTTACCATAAAAAAATCCTTCAACCTCTTATATATGACGTTCGAATAAATCGGACCGATTTTAAATGTGAATTAAGTTTAAGCGTCTAATAATTTTTTTCTTTTTCTTTCACATTTAACAACTTAAGTTTTTGGCAATTTCAACCGTAGAAAGATTAACAATCAAACAACGTGTTAAAGTTATCGAAGCCTATTACGAAAATGGACGTTCGCGATTTTTTAGTCAAATCGAACAACCGAGAGTGCGACTGGAAAAATTGTTCGTAAATTCAAATATACTGGGTCTGTGGCAAATGTGAAAACACCATTGCATGCTCGTTTACGCTGTTTAGCTGAAAACATTGCTGCAGTGCACGAGAATATGGCCGAAAATCCAGACACCTCTATTCGTCATCGTGCGCAGGAAGTGAACCTATCCACAACAACGTTACATCGAATTTTGACAACAGATTTGTCTCTACACGCTTACAAAATTCAATCGACACAAGAACTGAAAACTGCTGACCATTTGGAGTGCCGTGCATTCGTCAATTGGGTGCACGCGCAAAGAAAGGCCGATGAAGATTTTTCGCAAAAAGTCCTCTTTAGTTATGAAGACCATTTTCATCTTGGTGGATTCGTTACTAAACAGAATAGTCGCATTTGGGCTGATGAAAGTCCAAGGAAGATTGTTGGAAAGCCACTGCATCCGAAAAAGGTTACTGCGTGGTGTACCTTTTTTGCTAGCGGAATCATTGGGCTGTATATTTATAAATTTGAACGTCCATTTTCGTAAGAGACTTAACACGTTGTTTGATTGTTAAACTTTCCATGGCTGAAATTGTCAAAGACTTAAATCTGAAAGAAAAAGAAAAAACATTAGACGTTTAAACTTAATTCGCATTTAAAATCGGTCCAGGTTATTGAGACACCCTATATTATTTAATATTATAATAATCATAGAGAATATATTTATTGATGTCTATGTTACAGCGTGAATGTATTTATCGATGTCTACGTGATAGTGTGAAACCGCCTTCACTAGTTAGTTAACAGGACCATTACCTGGCGAATTTGTTTATCTCTGAGTGATTCAGAAAAGAGATAAATATTAAAAATAGTATATAATAATTTTTATTCGGGTGTTCCAGTTGACATGAAAACTATTTCAAATATTCCACAACGGTAAAAAGGTTGATGAGAAACGCTGCTCAAGACATTGGCAGTGGAACGAGAACACGCTTTCCCTGTAGATTAAATAAAGGGTTCAGTTTCAAATTCTCTGAAGGTTTGCATCGAGAAGCACCTGAAGAAGGATGGGGGGGCAAGATGGCCGAAAAGTTGTAATAATAACAAAAATAATCCGAATATAAATAATGTAAGAAATGTTAAGTACTGTTCGCTTTCAAAAGAAGGAATACAAAGAATGGACTTATGTGATGATATTGCTTCAACGGTACGGCAAAATAGAAAATAAAATGACAATATGCCGTCGAAAAATATTCAGACAGCCTAGGGCTATTATATCACCTGATACTATTAAGAGTAAAAAATATCATAATGTACATAAAATAATTAAGAATGTATTCGTATGATTAAGTGGACTCAAACTATCTTCACCGTCCTGGGTATGACGATAAACTACATCCGCGTCCTGGGTAAGACGATAAACTACATCCGCGTCCTGGGTAAGACGATAAACTACATCAGCGTCCTGGGTAAGACGATAAACTATATCCGCGTCCTGGGTAAGACGATAAACTACATCCGCGTCCTGGGTATAACGATAAACTACATCCGCGTTCTGGGTATGGCAATAAACTACGCCCAACAAAAAGGCCTCTGATCAGGAGGTTTTTAGGAGCGTGAAACTACCTCTTAATTGCTGGTGTTCCCATGTCCACCCTGACCCAGGGTGGTAGCACCTTTTAGGTTCCCAGCTATGGAGAAATAATTAACACGCAAACTTGTGTAAAAATAATTTTATACCAGAAATACTTTGTAATAAAAAAAATTGTTATCAGCAATAATTTTTGAAGGAAAAATTATTATCAGCAATAGTTTAAAAAATACCAGTAATACAAACAGCTATACATTCTTTGAAAAGGAATTGAAGAATAGAACTCAGAATACAAAATAGTGTGTACATAATATTACCAAGTAATTTTAAAAAAAAAACAAAAAAAACAAAAAAAATTTTACGAAAATAAAACCATCCAAGATTGTAAATTTCCTAAAAGTTGGATTGTATTAAAAAAATATGAGTAATTGATAAATGGTTCAAATATATATGTATACATACACACCTTTTTTTACCAAACTATCGCAATGAATCTATTTAAAAAAAAAAAAATTTTTGGCATGAAATGACCCACTGAGGCTGATATGCCATAAAACAAAACAACCAACCAATCAAACTTTCTTCAAATCATTTTCTTACTGGTCATTGGATGTAAAAACAAACTAGCCATTGGAATAAAAGGCAACAATGATAAAATAAAACGAAAAAGCTATTAATAATAATCTCTCTTGTAAGAACTTTGCTAAACCTTAAAATATATATTTTCCATTAGTTCCATTTGTAGACATAATATGTAATTTGATATAATTCGAACGTGAGCAAACGGGAGGTTTAGATGTTCAGATTATAGCGCAATGCATGAACGTTTTTCAAATTGAGAGAATAGGAGTCAAGGCGACATTTGCTGAGCGTTCTTTAGTCCGTATGCGCAGTGATTTAGACATGGTGTCGGAAAGCGATTGCTTAATCATTTTTGCAAATCTTCTCAAGAAAGAGCGTACGCCATGCGGTAGGCTGCGCATGCGTATTTTGGCTTGATACCAGGTGAAAGTGGAGAAGACAAAAAAACAAGAAAACTCAAAAGGGAATATTTTGTGGATAACTTTGTTCAAACTGGTTGAAAACATCGGACAATTTTTTTACCGTGTGTTCCTTTCTTATTTACTAGCAAAACAAACTATTTAGATTTTGAGATAGGAGGCCAAGGACTAAGTGTAGCTACCTGAGAACATTACGAAAGAATTTGGAGATCAGAACTGCATGGGAATTAGCTGAAGGCAAACAAAATGAGCCAAATATATAAGAGAAAAAGGAGGTGTGGTTAAATGTTATGATGATGGCGTTTATGATGGGGATACCATGAATAGAGAAAAGAAAGAAAGAAAGAAAGAAAGAAAGAAAGAAAGAAAGAAAGAAAGAAAGACTTCAACAAAGCGAATGGAAAGAATAGACATCAAGAATAAAAAATATAAAAATAATAGCATTACGCTTGAGATTTAAAAAAATGGAGGACGAGGAAAGAGAAAAAGATAGAATAAGGAAAAGAGGAATTAAAAAAAAGAAAAAAAGCAGAAAGAGAAAGAGAAAGAGAAAATGAAATAAGCAAGGAGATGTAAGAGAAAAAGAGGAAGAAGAGTTTGTAGAAGAGAGTATGATAAAAAGAAGAAATAGAATAAAAAAATGAAATGAAGAACAGCGTATAAAAGAGAAAGAAAAAAAAGATAGAATAAACAAAAATAAGAGAAACGAAGGAAAGATGAAGACAGAAAGAAAAGAAAATGAAAATAAGGAAAAGAAAATGCTAATAAGGAAAAAGACGAAAAAGAACAAGAAAATAATAAAACAAAGAGAGAGACATTGAAAGAGAAAATAAACAAAAGAAGAAAAAAATTGAAAAACGACGACCGAATCATAAAAAAGAATGAGATATTAAAAAGAAAGATTAAAAAGAAGAAAAAAGAAAATAATATATGAAACACAAGAAGAAGAAGAAGAAGAAGAAGAAAGAAGAGAAAAAGGAGGAGAAGTTTGAGGAGAAGGAGGAGGTGGAGGAGAAAATGGAGGAGAAGAGTCAGTTTAAAAATAGAAGTCTAAGATTAAAGTATGAGAAAGATATGGAAATAAAACAGAAGATAGGCTTACGGCCACATGACAATAAAAGATCATTTCTCGTACGTATCATTTGATATGAGCAGTCTTCCCCCGTAAATTAAATAAAAGTTTCAGAATACCCTGCAGGTTACCCATATCGATAGGAAGGCCGGTGAGCACAACGACCGAAACATTGTGATAACAACAATAAAGATGAGGACAATAGTCCGAATATAAATAGTGTATAAATAGTGTAAATAAAGTAACGAAAGTTTTAGAAAGTAAAATGACAATAAAACATGTGAAGCGTATTAAAAGAGGGGGAAAAGTACAACACGGAAATCAAAAGGTATATTGGCTTAGCGAAAGATGCCTTACAAAAGTTGAGCAAAGTATTAAGAAACGGAAAATTATCGTTAGAAATAAAAAAAAAAAGAAGTACTGAAAGGTTAGCCATTATCAGTCCTCCCATATGGCAGTGAATCTGGGACAATCTCATCACGAAGGAAAACACTTGAAATAACACAAATGTCGTTCTACAGGAACATACTGAGAACACGATAAACCTCATATGTGAGCAACAACGAAGTTCTGGAGACAATAACAACTAAAAGGACACTTATACTTAACATCAGGAAAAAACAGTTGAACTTCCCGGATGCGCATACTGAGGAAAGATGGCTTGAAAAATTTGATACTCACAGGACCTATTGACGGTCAGAGAGACAAAGGAAAGCAACACATAACCAACCTACCGAGCTTAATTGAATGGATGACGGAGTAGTGTATGGCAGTGATAGTGATTTTCCAAGCGTAGCTTGGATGTGACACAAGGCCGAAAGTAGGGAGCACCCAGTGAGTGATTGAACTCACTACTCAGTAATTGTTCTAGCGAAACAAGCACGCTAACCATTACATCATCTCGATATGCCCATGTTATTTTCTAAGCGTAGCTTAGATGTGGCACAAGGCCGAAAGTATGGGGCACCTAGTGAGGATCGAACTCACTTTTCAGTCGTAACTGATCTAGAGAGGCAAACTTGCTAACCATTACACCACGTCGAGGTGCCCAGGTATGGCAGTGATAGTACAATGACAAAAGATCTACAAAGGATGGGAGATTGTGGAGAGCCATGATCGCCAACGCCTTGGAGGGACACGGCCCATAGAAGAAGAAATGGAAATAACGCAGCAAGGAAGAATATAAACGGATTTTGGCGGACAAAGAAAGGCTCACAGAAGAAAAGATCTCTTTTTGTCCCGCTCTCTAAAACAAATAGCAAAAATGCAAGTGTCTGCCATCTATATAATAAATGCGGATATCAATGTGTCACACTTTTTCAGCTTTACTTCTAGAAGACGTGACCCAACATATCATACAATTTTGGAATCAGGCCCACTCCGTGAGCAAATTAAAAAAAAAAATTCCGGGCTTGATACGGACCCGCTATCCTGAAATTTTGAATTCCCAAAATTTCATTACTGCGATTGTTTTCGGATTCCGCCATCTTGGCTTCTACTGATAAAGACAATTAAAGGGACACAACTCTCTAACTTTCAATAGCTCATGTTCAAATAAAAAAATACTGTTCTCAAATTACGGTGTTTCAAAATAGAAATATCCGTACTTTCAGTTTTACTCCTAGTGGCAGTAGCCCAACATATCATACCATTTTGGAAAGAGGCCGACTCAGTGGGCAAATTAAAAACATCCCGGGCCGAATCCTTACCTGCAACCCAGGAATTTGAGATTCCCAAGTTTTCAATACTGCGATTGGTTTCGGCGAATTCCAAATGAATTGCGTAATCCAGTGAAAGTCACCCGTGAAATAAAAAATAATTGTTTTTACGGAACGTAAGGACCTGCGTAGATCAATTTTTTTTAAAAATTAAGTGGCGGCAGAAAAATGATCGTTGAACTTTCAAAGGGTAAGATTAAATATTAATGCAATATTTAAATGCAGCGATCAATTTTGAGAACTTCTGTAGCTTATTGTTGCCAGTCGCATCTACTACTATTCCCTACCTATTCTGATGAAGACCTAATTAAGAGCCCTCTGCAGGAGCTAGCTTAAATGACGCCCGAAAAGGCAACTTTTAAGTTGTTATAAATATAATCATTTGGAAGAATGAAAGTGCTGACTTGTTTTTGGATAACACTAACCCTTTATATCTACGTAGTAACGAGAATAACATACCAATAATAATAATAATAATAGTAATAATAATAACAATAATAGATGATGACAAGTGATGGTGTTTATAAGGCGAAAAGGATTAGGAAGAGAAAAAGATATTGAAATAGTGTAGAATAGCATACGCGAGTACACACATACATTGATATATATATATATATATATATATATATATATATATATATATATATATATATATATATATATATAAAAGATCAGTAACTGGGAACAACGTTGCAAAGCAGATTATAAACAAACTTTGGCGAACAAAGGCTCAGCGAAGAAAACTTCTTTTTTCTCTCTCTAAAACAAAATTAAAAAAAAAGCCAGAAAGACTTTTTTTTTCATGATTTATCATTTCTATGATGTCGTTCAGAAAATTTGAACAGAAGATATCCAGTCGTTCTTTTCGGGCGCCATTTTATTCAGAAACGCAAAGAAAATTGCAAATGGCGTCGTGTTGTGTCGAGTGGCGCGACTTAAAAAGGGAACGTTTCAAAAGACTGCACATGAAAATAACTTTGGTTTCTCTCTAGATGTTTCTATTGGAATGAATGCACTGAAAAGTCTTCGGTCCGATCAAGAAGAGGTTTCAAATTATATTCTGATGTTTACTAGGTCATTTGAAAAGATTTTGGGCACTGGATAAGGGCAAGAACGAACGTTTCAAAATCTGCTCGGATATATATATATATATATATATATATATAGGGGGGACATATATATGTGTGTGTGTGTGTGTGTGTTGATATAATAGGAAAGAACTGTTAGAATGATGATCCGAAATTCTTAGTATTTTAGTTTTTATTAAAAAAAAAACCCCCAAAAACAGTGCTCGATACAGAAGTAGAGCCAAGGTT
>CAHIKZ030000610.1:1147500-1162500 GCA_903632075.3 Acanthosepion pharaonis
CGTATAAGTGTCATCCCAAAACGGCCAAGAGATGACAACCACCATCACCAAACATAATCAAACACAAACTAACATAAATAGATTCAATTTTTAAGAAATAAATCAGTTTGTCTGATGATGGCAAAAATGAAACCCATGATTACAACCTCATATCCATACAACAGAATATATATATATATATATATATATATATATATATATATATATATATATATATATATATATATATATATGAATGTATGTATGTGTTGAAACTTGACTAATGCATGGAATAAGAATACAACACAAAATGTACTTAGAACAAAATGTATTGAACAAGAAAGGTACACAATATTTACATATAGTCTTTTGTATATTCTTGGGAAGACCGTTCCTGGAGAATGTGTTGACTTAGTCGCAGTCGGGCAGAGTCTCTGGATTGAATCTCTTGATTCCTCCCCTCGCGTCTTCCCGGTACCAACCATATTTATATGGTCGGTACTCCACTATGCAAATTAGGTGGATCCTACCACAACAGTATGTATGTGTGTGTGTTTATTTTATTTCTGTATTATTATATAAACATTTGTTTAAAGCAGGCATATTTAATACATATGTATATTTCTGTAGAATACTTTCAATACATTGTCCACTGTCCATGTACACTGTTTACAAAATGTAACCATCTTGTAACTTTCTTTTATGAGAATTCAGCGCAACATTGGAATGTCTTCCTGTAACAAACGCCATATTGCAAACGAAGCACTCGCTAAATTTCTTCCCACATATAGACAAATGCTCCTTGATTTTATCTTAAAGCCTCCGGCTGCATTTTTTATATTTCTTGATACCTTATTTTTCATCCCCCGTTGTTAAATTTTAAATTTGTGTAATTAAAATTCTGCCTTCTAGTCGCGTTCCACCTTTCCCTCCTCATTTACTTTATTAAGTGTGTCTTTATATACATTTATATTTAATATTGCCTACAAATACCTTTGAAAACGTGTTAGCTGAAAGGTACCTTAGGTATGACGTCCATTTTGTTTAAGGCTATATATCGGTTCTCTCGGTACAAATCTCTATTTTATATATATATATATATATATATATATATATATACACCTAGTGAGCCAGACAAACCTACCTAGGTTTCACCTAAACGGATCGTCAGGGAAAGTAAGGCTATTTATCTATATATATATATATATATATATATAATGATGAAGTGGAATTATTACGACAATTATGTAATATATTTGTTTGTTTATACGTTATTTTAATAGATTAATGACGTGCAAATTTCCAAGTTACTGTTTAGAAACAACAAATCTTTGAGCATATATATATAGCAACCCAAAATAAAAATAATATTTCCAGCACTTGAAAATTGCTTCGGCATGAAACTTGGAGTTGTGCAATTAATGCAACATGACATGTATATTTTTTTCATATATAAATTAAATAGTTTTGTTATTTTACATTGAGCACTGTTTTTTCTTACACTATAGAGTATTTATATGTATCTGTATAAGATCACTCTCTCGTATACACATCTATATTTACCCATTCGGTTATATATATATATATTACTGCTACCAGCAAGCAGAAATATTTCTTCTCCCGATGATGGCCATTTTGGCCGAAACTAGTCGAGGAATCTAAATGAAATAATAGTAAAAAAAAAAACAACAAAAAACGAAAGAATATTAATCTACGACCCCATGTGTCTGAAGATTTTAATTTTTTAATATTTTTTTTATTGTTCAATATATATATATATATATATATATATATATATATATATGGGGGGGTGAAAATATATAGAAAATAGGAAAGAACTGGTTAGGTAAATAATCCAAAGTTCCTTAGTATTTTAGTTATAATTTTTTAAAAAAAATAGTGCTCGATACAAAAGTAGAGCATAAATATAATTATTTATTTAAAATATGGTTCCAACTCGCGACATAAGTAAGTCTCTGTTCCATATTTCAAGCTTGAAGATGGAATATAATTATTTTAATTCAATTTAGTTAAATAATTATATTGAATATTTTGTTTTGAAACATGAGACCTCTTATGTCACGAGTTGGAATCATATTTTAAATAAATAAATATATATATATATATATATATATATATATATATATATATATATATGTGTGTGTGTGTGTGTGTGTGTGTGTGTGTACGTATCTTGCATGTTAATTTTTAATTTTATATATACAATCAACGCTCATTACTAATGTTTTGAATGACTATCGTGTGTGTGGATATGTATATATATATATATATATGTGTGTGTGTGTGTGTGTGTGTGTGTGTGTGTGTATTGCGCAGAGTAGGTTGATAGTGAGTCTTTGGTGCTAAGATTTTTGTCGACTACGTTTAGAGGATTGCGTAAGACATGTTGTTGGTTAATACCTGAAGTTGTAAGAAATCTAAGAAAATTATGAATGTTGCATCTGATAGCAAGAAACCGAAGATAAAAATAAGAAAAATTGTTGAAAATTTCTACGAGCAAAAGAAAAGCAATTTCAAATGAACTGAAATGACAATGGCGGAGAAGACACAAATAGAAAAAATGGAATCACTATTTATTTCCAGCCCAACTCGAGAATGCAAAAAAAAAATATGACTCAAATAATTAATCATTCGTTGCCTTTGTGGGAGACATAAACAAAATTGTCGCTTATTTAAATACATTCAATTAGCAACGTATAAAAACTCAGAAAATATTAAAAAAAAAACAACTTCTTATTAGAATTTATTAACAAAGTTCCATCATTACATTTAAAAAATTCGTGACAAGTTAAATTTTGTCAGCCACTATCCCCACCTTAAATCATTTGAACAAAATAGCCTCCCATTACACTTGCATATAATTAATTTTCTATCAATATTATATATATATATATATATATATATATATATATATATATATATATATATATATATATATATATATATTGCTAATAAACCTGTTAAACAACGTCAGCGGCATTTAATTTGCTTTTAAAAAATTTTTTTAAATAAATATTTCATTTATTTTATTAATTTTTAATAGTAATTTTACATATATGTTTACGATATAAACAATATTTCTATTAATATTTTTAAAACTTAATCGTGTTCTTATAGAAATAATTTTACAAAATCTCAACATTTAGTCGTAAATTAGGAAACTTACAGCGTTCATACTAATAGAAATTATGGTCATGTGATATTTCAAATAATTAAAAATTAGTTGAACGTAGGTCATTTTTTTTATGGAATCATCTAAATAATTAAAAAGTGTGTTTATTTATATTTTCTTAATAATGTACTCACTTATTTAAATCAGTGAAAAATGCCAAGTTTGCTGAATTAGTTTATTATTATTATTATTATTATTATTATTGTTGTTGTTGTTGTTTTTGTTGTTGCTATCAATAATGGGGATCGATGCTTGCAGATATAATGAAAGCGATTCCTCAGGTAACAATAAAGAACGCTAGTCTTTCACCAGAAACGAATGCGGTCAGTCAGGCAAGAGTATTTAATGAGCAAAATTATCAGACCTTGCGTTTCATCTTTGGAAATGTCCGAATGGTAGGCGTAGGGCGATTCCAAACGAGAATAACCGGGTGCTGGTTGGAAGAGGTGGCGCGTAAACTGTATCATAGTGCCAGAATTGTGGCAAGCCGCCTTTTCTGCATGCTACGTTATGCCTCCGGCATTTTGCCGGTGTGAACATGCGAATTATAAGATATTAAAGGGAGACATTACATAAAGTTGAACCGTTATCGAATATATCCCCAGTCTGAGCATGCAAGTTGGCTTTAATCACTCGTTATTTACTAAGCTTACTAGGCACGGTCAAATTTTCAATACTTTTAACACTAAGCAATAACGCGTGAATGGTGACTGAGAATAAAGGAAACTGAGAAAACCTTTACCATCATCATCATCATCATCATCATCATCCTTCTCCTCCTCCTCCTCCTTCTTCGACCTTAATATTCTAGGTCGGAAATCCATTGATAATCCGTTTCCACATTGTTCGGTCCTGTAATGCTGTCTCTAAATCCTCGATGTCCGACTGAGTCCCGAGCTATAGTGCCTTGGAAAGTAAATTTTCCTGAGCAAGCAGCAAACCATGTAATCTCTATTGCAACGTAAGACAGAATATACCACAACCTCCTCTGAACCATCCGAGTTGAAGTCCCTCAATAATATATCTGTTTTGGTGTCCTCCCTCTAAGAGTCTATGTTAGACTCTTCTGCCTATTATAAGTTTAGTAGGGGAGAAGGTCCGGGGAACAGTGTACAGTGAACAGTGAATAGATTGAGCGCTAGTTCACTCGATACACTCTCACTAGTCGTGTAATACTCTTCTGGTGCACTTACGGTTTAATATACGATATATCTGCAAACCTGGTTTTTATTATTACTTAACCATTTACTTGGTCACAACATATTCGTTACGTCGGCAAAATCAATTGTGATCATTTGACATCCTATCATAATTCTGCCTGTCCCGATTTTAGTTATTTTGCACGACCAATACGTCCTGACACTACCTCATACCATTTACTGACAATTCTTTGTATAAACGATCGATTTAAGCAATATCTGTATCCTAATTTAAACTTGCATGTTTCTGCCACATTCTTGTTTGGATTACGTCTCATATATTGTTGTGGTGTCCTCCCTCTAAAGGGTCTATATTAGACTCTTCCGCCTACTATAAGATTAGTAAGACAGAAGGCTTCGGGAAACTGTGAATAGATTGAGCGCTAGTTCATCCGATACAATCCCTCACTAGTCGTGTAATACTCTTCTGGGGTACTTACTGTTTAATATACGATATATCTGCATATCTTGTTTTTGTTATTACTTAACCATGACTTGGTCACAACAATATCCATCAAAAGAGTTGAGGACTTGAAATATCTTGGATCTCACATAATCAGTCAGTCAGTTAAGTGCCACACGTGATACACGCTTGGGCAATCATGACTGACTGAAGATTGAAGGTTGCCATTTTTTCTGCAGTAAACCACTGGCCAATTAAGGTGAAAGAACCCTGTCAACCCTTAACTGGGAGGAAAAAAATGTGGATTCATAGATTTCCCAATGGTATTTTTATGTAAGTGATTGTAACGAACTCGACTCGGGTTCGAACTCTGCTCACATATTAGATACCCATAAAGGCCTCAGCATCCGCAAAGCTCTTGAATGGGATGAGTTTAACAAACTTCACAAGATTTGGCGCTCGAAACTTCCATCCTCCTTACAAGTCCAAACATTTGAGTGAATAAGTCCTGTATGGATCAGAAACTTATCATTTCTTCGTCTTGAAAGACGATGGATGGAACATGTACAAATCTGCTTAGAATAATCCGGCACATCAGTTGGAGATCCCATGCAACGCTTAACACAATTTACGGAGATCTGAGAAAACCTTGCTGAGGAGAGAAAAGGAAAAAAGAACAGCCTTCAAGGTGATAGAAGATGACACACTGACGTCGCATTTCCATTTTTGAAGATCGTAGTTGACAGGAAAACAAAATGCCAGAAGAGAGTTCAGCAAGCGAGAAGTGCGAGGGTGAAACTGTTAGCAAAGAACTTACGGTTATATTTTGCAGTTTTAACGGTAAATTGATGAAACCTAGCTGCCAAACTAGTACTGCGCTTAAATTCGTACAGTCGATCTAGCAAAGATGAGAGCTCATCAGAAGAATTGGCATGAGCATATCTATAGAGAAGGCAGAGGGAAGCTACGGTACGGCGGTGGGAATGTAAGTGCAATCGAGATGCCAGGTGAAGACCGATAATATCTCAGATCTTTATCCAGAAGCACCAGATCATTTGTGTCAGCAACAATTTTGCTCAGACGAATGACAGATGTATAACGTTGAAAGATAGTGTCGGGTGGGAAATATTTTCAATCATGTCATAGGGAACCAAATTTTTTAGACGCGGCTTTAGCAAGTTAAGTAATACAGCAAGAGAAAAAAAATATTACAATTGCACTGTTTTAATCGTTTGCTCTAGAATTTACAAGATTGCTTTAAAAATGGCTTGTCTCTTCTCGGTATAAACAATCCAATCTCACCATAGAAACGCTTTCTTTTTTTTTTATCAACGAATTGCTATGACGTCCAGGGTAAAAAAAATGAAGTCGGTTCCCGTTGTTTTTTGTACGGTTTTCAATTCAGACTTGTCATTCTCTTAAACTGGTTGCCAACCAAGGCGAAAGAGACGAGTCTAGGCTGCTACTTAACCATTATGATAATCACACAGAACTGCATAAAATGTCTGACAAACAGAAATTGAACTGTGATAGAAACATATCTGTAAAACAGAAATTGAAAACTAAGGGGAAAGTGGCTGAAAAGCAAAAATTGAAAACTAATGGAAAATTGCCAAAAAAAAATGACTAGAAAGCAGAAATTGAAACTTAAGAGGAGGGTGATTGGCAAACATAAATCTATTCCTGAGTGGAGAATTGCCGGACAACATAAATTGAACATTAAGGGGAAAGTGGCTGAAAAGCTGAAATTGAATACCATCGGAAAAATAAATGAAAAGCAGAAATTGAACCCTAAGGGAAAAATGTCCGAAAAGAAACGAAATTGATCCTTAAGCGGGAAAAGACTGAAAAACAGAATTTGAATATTAAGGGCTGGAAAACATACATTGGACAATATCATAAAAATGTCGGCAAAACAAAAATGAACCCTAAGTAAAAAATGATATTGAAACCTAAGAGGAATATTCATGAAAAACAGAAATTTGAACCATAATGAAAAAGAAAATGACTGAAAAATGGAAATTGGACCCTAAGGGGAAAATGGTTGAAAACATAAACTGAACCATGAGAAGGCAAATGGCTGAAACAGATATTGAACCAGAAAGGAAAAGTGGCTGAAAAACAAAAATTGAAACCGACGATGTAAAATGTTTTCTTGAGAGCGTTTCTCATGATTCGAGTTGGGATAACGTTGTGTAAACAATACAATTTCCTAAAATATGTACGAAATATAATATTTTTTAATGAATGATAATTATGTATTTGTTTATGGTTTTATTTTAATCGGATTGAAAATAATTCATCAGATTAAGAAAAAAATAGAAATGCATGCTTAATTTTAGGCTCAGATGAACATGAAAATATGAGGAATTTATAATTTTTCGATCTCGTTTCAAAACGTGATTAGTTTTTTCCTCAGTCATTTTATAAACGACCAAATTAAGGATCGAAACGTAAAACTCGTGGCTGACCCAGATTACTTGGATGCAAGTAGATTTTGATCAATAACACAGGTAATGATTAAAGCGAAACAGGGGAATATGGGAGTAGTTATAACGTTAGTGGGAATTAAACCAACGATATTTTTGAGTTAAAAAGTTTCTATTTTTAATATCAATTTTAAAATCTTTATCAGCCCAGTCAGTTATGTGCCATGCGGGATACCCGCTTAGGGGATCATGCATACTTAGATATATGACTGACGAGACAGATTTTTTTCCCAAAGTATGTTACCATTTCTTTCTGCGGTAGACCAGTTGCCATCAAAGGTTATAGAACCCGGTCTGTCCTGCTAATTAACCATAGCTGGGAGAGAAGAAGAGGATTCATACCTTTGCCAAGTGAATGTAATGGATTCGACTGGAATTCGAACTCGGCTCTCTGATTCCTCAATCAGAGCCGCTATCTATAAATACACTATAAAGATAACAAATTCCACCGGCGTCATCACAAATGTCAGCACATTCTGCTTATGGTTGCATGTTTATAAAAGTAGCTTCGATTTAGTCGGTTTGCTAATCTCGAAGATCATCTTAGCATCACTATTAGCAAGGCACAAAAGTTATACTTTTAATAACACTATCCTGTCAGTAACCTATGAAAAACATTACATATATATGTGTGTGCATTTGATTGAGCGTGAGAGTGTGCGTGTGTGGATATGTGTAAATAATGTTTATGTATTTAAAATTTATATATATTGCACTAAATTAAAATCGTTTTCACTTTTTAATGGGCTGTATTAAATTAATATATCAAATAAGTAAATACATGTTCAATTCTATATTAAATTTCATATTAAATTCTATGTTAACTCAATCATCGAAAGTCGAAGAATTTCGAGTTTTCCGATTGGATTTCAATTTCATTTGTATTGTTACCAATTCTGTGAGACGCCAAAAATGATTTCAAATCTTGGATTACAAGCCAATTGAAGAACTTTATTGACATATCCACCAATGAAGAGCGATAGATTCAAAACATACAACATCGTGGAATCTGCGGAATGAGAAAGTTACTAAGTTTATAAGAATAATCATCAAAGTAAGAAGGGATTGTCTGCCCAGAATATCAGCATTGAAATTTACATACGATGTACAGAAAAAAAAATATGAGCCAACAAGGTTAATTTTATTGCCCGTTTTACACACCTGTACTTATATAGAATAACTATACACATGCGCACACACACATACACACACGCATACACACGCACGATCACACACACAAATATATATATATATATATATATATATATATATATATTATAATTATTTTAAAAAAATATGATTCCTTCCATACGTAAGAGTTCTCATGTTTCAAAAACAAGAGCCGAAAACCTCAATATAATTATTAAAATTAAATTGAGTTAAAGTATCAAGCCCTGTTTCATCCTCAAGCGAAAATTTAGGAATAACCAATTTTGAAATTTACGCATTTTTATAAGCATGTTCATTCGCAAAATTAATTATTATGGAGACGGCTGGGGCGACCATTTTGATAAGGGGCCTAAGAGTTAATTTTTATCCACATATCACTCACCTTCGGAACGAGGTCAATCTAAGGTAGGGTCGGGGTATCCATTTCAAAGCGCATGATGGCATTCATGTGCGCACATCGTCTGGTCAGTCACAGCGTAAGATAGCTTTCGGCACCATAATATGTCGTTAAGAGTCTAGAGAAATTTGTATAATTTTATTTATTTATTTTTTTATCCTTTTATTTTTTTCTAAAGGGCTGTTTCGTACTTAAACGCGTCGCATTGACCTACAATTTATTTTATTTTATTTTTTGTTTGGACGATTTCATAAAATAAAAAGAAAATACAAAATAACTCCGGATTATTTACCTAACGTGTTTTTTCCTATTTTTCACATCATATCTGCATATATATATATATATATATATATATATATATATATATATATATATATATATATAATTGTGTATTTGAGCAGCAACCCTTCTTTCACACATGTTTCATTGAAAACGGCCGATAAGGAAAATGTAATTAATCTTTTATCGAGTTTTTCAAGCATTCTAAATTTTTTTTCATGGGTTAAAGAATATAAGAACTGTACATAGTTATAATTGTTCCGACCGTTTTCGGTCAGTTCTATAGTCATTATCAAGGATGTTGCTTTTGGATGCGTAATTTCTGTGTTTGGTTTTACATGGTAGTTTTGCTGAGTGGAGTATGTACGGCGGGTGTTCCTGTTAATTATGAGTTAAAAATGTTTACTTGCTCCGAAAGGTGTGATGTAAGACGTCTACTTAAGGAGGTAGTGGTATGTCCGATATAGTTTTTGACAAGTAACTTAGACTTGTACTGTGCATTGGAATTGGTACACTATATTGTTCACGGCTAGTTTAGATTTGATGGGGTTATTTTAGTTTGTGTCGACGAGGTTTGCGGTCTTCCATTTTCTAAAATATATTATGAACTTTATACGTTTTCCGGGGGTTAAAACATAGATATGTTTTTTTAATGATTTTCCTTATAGCAAATTCATCCTGGTTTAATTATTGTGTTTGCAATAAAATGACGTTGATGTTTTGTGGTGTTGTATGTTTCTTACTGGAGCCGTGTATTTTTTGTCAGAATAATTTTATTGGCCTCTCAATTATGTAGTTGGGAAAATGATTGTTGACAAGTGTTTGTTTATGTGTTTTAGTTCGCTTAGAAATATTGTTCGGGAAGAGGAATTTTGGTATGCTCTGTTTGCGAAGTTTGTTATCACTGCTATTTTATGTTTCCGGGTATACATATATACATACATATATTACGATAAACGGTGTTTTTAATTATGTTCATAGTAATAATTCATATGTGGGATTAAAAAAGGTACATTTATTGGTGAATAATACACACACACACACACACACACACACACACACATATATATATATATATATATATATATATATATATATATATATATATATATATATGCGTGTTATATAAAATTCGAAAAAGTGAAGAAATGAGACAAAGTGAAAATGCTTTTTAATGACAACTCATATCGTCTTCGTGTGTTAGGCAGGCGTCTTCAAGTCGCAATGAAAGACAGAACTTTATGTTTTTATATTAAAATCATCAATATGTGTTTGCTAGGTTGGCGTCTTCCGGTCGGGATGAAAGAACAAAACTGCTTATTTTTTCATTTATAAAAGCCGTTAATTTCTGTTTGATTGGAAAGTAATCCATAATATCTGTGTGTGTGTGTCTGCGTGTATATATATATATATATATATATATATATATATATATATATATATATATATATGTGTGTGTGTGTGTGTGTGTGTGTGTGTGCGTGATGGTTTGTTAAAATGCTTTGCCCAGCTCACTTCCTACTTTCATAAAATCAGTCAGGTGTGGCTTGGTAATTAAAATTATGTTAAATAACGTTTTCACCACACCTAGTATATATATATATATATATATATATATATATATATATATATATATATATATATATATATATATAATGCAAAATCCGTGGCTGAGCAGATGATCTCTCTACTTCTCGCTTCAGGGTGGGGTGGGGGAGATTCCTTGTTATTGCTCATCATCTGTTCAACACTCATTCGACAGGTCGTACTGTGTTACTTGGTACCCAGTAAATTCGCAGTAAAAAAAAAATATATTTCATCCAGAAATTAACCCCAAATCTCTGATTCTATTTCACGTCCAATTCTGAAAAGACAAATACACACAGGTGCGCACACGCACACATATATGCACACACATTTTAATTAAATAGCGTCTTTAGAAAGAAAGTTGGAGATGGAATTTTTTTTAAAAATGTTTTTATAATTTTCAGTAATGAAACAATTTTATTCGGAGAATGGTTACAATTAAGATGTGGATTGAAATTTTCTGAATGTTAATGAAATTGTTATTCTTAATAATTTACCACCAAGCAAGGCGATAATGCTACTATGAAACAGGGGGTTCCGGGGAGTGAAAGAGAATGAGAAAACTTCTATGAGGAGGAGTCAGGAAAGGTCAATAAAGGAACAATGTTCGGGATAGACAAAAAAAAAAATGACGATTGTCGTTTGGAATAAGAATTTCCCTGGGTGCGTTTCCCAACCCGGTCTCTTTGACCACTCAACACCGAACATGGCTTCATGCACACACTCAGACGACATTGGTCTTATCGCAAAAAAAAAAAAAAAAGAATGTGGTGGAGATATAATAAGAAGATTAAAACGGTTCAAGGGGCCATTTGTCAGAATCTTTAATTAATCTTCAGTAACGTTTATTCGGTTTGTTGCTGTTGTTGTTCTTGTGTGTCTCTGTGAGTGTGTGTGTGTGCGTGTGTGAGAGCGAGAGAGAGAGAGAGAGAGTGTTTGTATGTAATACAGCTAAGTAAAAAGCAAATAAAAGGAAGTATTTTACACTATTTCTTATGACGATACACCTGCCTCAAAATAAATGATGTATTGACTCCAATGCTAAACTACTGTCTTTTAGACGTCTTAGAGACTTATTTTAAACCTCCATCATCATGGCTGATGCCAGCCTCCAGTATGGAATCTAATTGCGCTTTCTCGGTCTCAGTTGTTCCACTGACATGAAGTGGAACGACTATATTAAATCAACTGATAGGACTGCTGCTAGGAAGGTTGGTTCTCTTTGCCCAGAGGATTTTTGCTCGCGAGAATCTTTCTTACACAGTGCTACATCTATTATTCGTCTGTGCATTGAATATTGCTTCCACAGTTCTCCTGCTGTATATCACGAGATTCTTAGACAAAATCCCTAAAGAATCTGCAACGTTATTGGTCCTGACTTGGCATCTCGGTTTCAGTCACGTTCCTGCCACCGTAGAGTTGCTTGCCTTTGTCTTTTTTATAAATATTTTCATGGTAATTGTTCTAATGAGCTTCCTTCTATAGTATCTCGATCTCATCAGTTTAAGCGCAGTACTATACTGGCAGCTAGGTCTCATCATTTTATTTTTGAAATAGGTAGATATAACAATAAGTTCCATTTTCATAGTTTATTCTCTCGCAATTTCAGCTTGTGGAATTCCTGTCAACTACGATCTTCAAAAATTTAAATGAGGCGTCATTCGCCATCTTTTGTCTTTTGAAAACATTTCTTTTATTGTCCTTTTTCTACACTAATGTTTGCTAATTTTCTTTAACGCTCATCAACCTCTGGCGTCTTAGTGGATTTATCGCCTTGCTAAGTGGTTTAAAAAAATCCAACATAAATGAATTTCTTTCGATTTTTTTTTAGATTATGGAAGAGTTGTTCCGAGGTTTCTCTGCATGAAGTTAATCCTACTTGAACTAATAAAACTCCGAGAATGGGCTGTGCACAGTTGCTGTAAGTTGTTAAATAATCATGGTGATCTTAGTATGCATGTGTAAACAGATACTCTCTTGTGGGGTTATGCAGTCTGGAGTGAGACAACATTCAGTGAGCGCTTCTAAAGTATGACCGTGGCGTCATCGTGCCAATGCATTTAGTGAAATTTCGTGTCCCCTAGGCATGGATTTAAAAATCGCATTCTCTAGTTCTGTGCAGTTCAGCTTTGACGACCTGCGTATTTTGGCATATTCAGCAGCAGCAATGGCAATTAGCAGGGAAGAGAACGTGGAAGAGAGTTTGGAAAACACGATGAGAAGGTTGTTGGACATCCTGTAAGAGGTTTTTACAGACTGTTTCGTAAAAGAGAAAATGCTTCCAGGATAAGTGAGGGAGGCTCTAAGATGAGTTATATATAGGGGGATGATGAAATATTGCAAGAATTTTAAATATGTGATGGCTTTCCTGAGTGAAACATATATATATATATATATATATTATAAATTAATTGATTTAAAATATGGTTATTTTCGCTACACAGTTCCAACTATGTTTCAAAAATAGAAGCTAAAACCCCTAATTTTATTTTTGCAAATAAATTAAAAGCATTAGTTCTATTTCATCTTCAAGCGAATTTTGGAGTAACTTTTAAAATTTACGGGTTTTAAATACACAGCTAAAATCACGTTTCCATGGTTACAGAATATTCTACTCAAATTGAACACGGGGTGTCTAGATTTTCCTTATGACAGTATCATTGTATCAGTTATTAGCTACATTTTGGTAAGGGGTGAGGATGTATTTTACACTGAAACCTGACGTCGGTTGAATGGATGTCGTCTGAATTTAAAAAAAAAAAAAAAAAAAAATTGTTAACGGTAAAAATTTTCAACGTCATCTTTTTAAAATTAAAGATTTTTTTTTTTACAATACTTTTATTTAAACGATTTGAAATATTTTCTTTTTAATTTTTATTTTACTATATTCTTTTAAGAATAGTTAAATGTATTAGAATCCATTATATTATGTAGGATTATTTTAACATTAAGTTTAAGTATGTATATGAGGTTACATTTTTTTTTTTTTTTTTTTTTTTGTATATGACTATGACAGCAGAAATGGTTACTTAATTTCATTGATTCAGTAAACTTTCTTTTTTTATATATAAACCTATTATTATAATATTTCACATGAGTACTGAGGACATGGGTCATTCAAAAGCTTACATGTTATGGTATTTCATATTAATTTTATTTTACTATAGGTGGATTCTTTTTAATGCGTGTAGTATTATTTAAAAGAAATTTAGGTTAGAATTATTCAATTTAATACAATTTTAATTACAAATTCAAAATTACAACTTTAAAATTTTAAAATATTTTCATTGTTTAGTTTTAATAGACTATATTCTTTATAACAGAAGGAAAATTACTCTAAGATTATTTTCCATATCAAAATATGTAAATTTTTTTTTTTTTTTTTTTTTTTTTTTTCCTTTTCTTCTCTTTAAATTTAAATATTATTTGTAATATTAATGCACTTACTACAAAACTAGCTAAGTCATTTTCTCAGATTTAGTAAACTTTATTTATTTATTAATTAATTAATTTATTTATTTCAAATATATGTAACCTAATTAATAAAGTTTCATATGTATGTATAAATAACATGTTAGAATTCATTTTATTTTACTACAATTTTTATTTCAATTTTAAAATTTTAAAATTATAACTTTAAAATTTTAAAATATTTTTCATTGTTAGTTTTAATTTAGACTATATTACTTTATAACAGAAGGATAATTACTCATAGTAAGTAAAAAAATTTTTTATCAAATATATGTAAATTACAATTTTTAAACTTTTAATTTAGATATTATTTAAGTAATATTAATGGCCCAGACTACAAAACTATCTAAGTCATTTCTCAGAATTAGTAAACTTTATGTATTAATTCAAGTTTAAGTATGTATATGAGGTTTACATTTTTTTTTTTTTTTTTTTTTTTTATATATATATATAAACCTAGTGATATACTGTTTCTTTAAATTTTAAAATATGTAGCGAAAATAACCATATTTTAAATCAATTAATTTATAATATTAATGCTCTGTAAATTTACATTGAGCACTATTTTGTAAAATAAAAATATCTATACCGGATTTTATCTTACTGTTCTTTCTTTTATTTATATACATATATATATATATATATATATATATATATATATATGTTATTATTATTAAATATAACAAACAACGAATGTCTATTATGTTTGATCATGAGCCGTTCTAAGCTTCGTATGGTGGCGTTAGTTTCGAGAGAAAATAAGCTAAAAACTGTCTAACATTTGGATATTACTTATTATGTTGTTCCTCGATCTAAGCTTTCGGCTCACATGA
>CAHIKZ030000610.1:1165000-1175000 GCA_903632075.3 Acanthosepion pharaonis
TGAAACTTGCTAATTATTAAGTCATGTAGTAAGGTGGCCACTTCATCTTGACCGGAAATTTGGACGTGTGACAAGGCATTAAATAAGTGGTATCTCTTGCTCTTTGATTGGTCAATCGCTTGTTGTCTTATCGATAGCTGAACGCCAAACTGGAAACAAGAATTGGAATTTTGTTAATGTCAAAATCAAAGTGAGAATAAGTAACGTTTCTTGCTTAAGTATGTATCACATTTTTCCGACCAATTGATGACCAGAGAGGCTTTTGTGTTACGAAAGAAAGAAAAAAAAAAGAACTTTTCGAACTTTTTTTAAGAATCTTATGTTCTCCCGGTGATTGGCAATATTATATTTGCAACATAGTGTATTCTTTAGCCTGGGGTGTTTTACCGATTTCGCCACAGAGGTGTGTTTCGGTTAGCAAGGTTGTTTTACTGTTTTTAAACTACAATTTCCCATGATTTTCTCACGTACATTCATATCTGTTCGATGCGTATCCAAATGTAAACAAATGGCATCACATATTATAAAATGGTCAAAGTCCGACAATTAATTTAAGATATTTTTATGGTTATACATTCTTTTTTATAAATACAAATATTTAAGTAAATGCTCTTTTTATATTATATATATATATATATATATATATATATATATATATATATATATATATATATATATATATATATATATATATATATATATATATATATATATATATATATATATATATATCAGGCTATATGACGGGTTCCGTATAGGATACAGGTTCGATTCTTGTCGGAGGACGCAGATTTTCTATGACAATTTCTCGGACATTCAGGCCGGTAAATGTTGTTAATACTGTTTATTATAAACAGAGCATTTACTTAAATATTTGTATCAATAAAAAGAATGTATAAACATAAAAATGTCTTAAAACAATTGTCGGACTTTGTCCATTTCATAATACTCACTAATAATCGAAACCTTCGGGTGAATATTATGAAAAAACATAGTTTATCATTGAATCCGCCCCCCCGCTGTTTACGCTACTTTCTGCTTATATATCGGCTTTCATTCTTTTTCAGTCCAGCGTATATACAAATTTCCAAATAGTATCAATTATTTGTATTTTATTAGGCTTTTTATGCTACACTGCACCTTTCTGAGCAGTTACTGGTTATATATAGGCATATTAAAATAATATCTGAGTATACATTAACTTTTATTCAAAATATCTATTTATAAGTACTTTCTTAAAAATAAGTGTTTTTTTCAATACACACACGGATACGCGCATTTATATATATATATATATATATATATATATATATATATATATATATATATATGAAAAAAATGTATATAAATATAAATAAATATATATATGTATAATTATTTATCCAACCAAATAATATATATATATATATATATATATATATATATATATATATATATACAAATGAGCCAGTGACAGCCTACCAAAGTTTCACCTAAATGGATCTTCAGGGCAAACTCTTTCTCTGATATTGAGTACTTTAACCCATAAATATAGCATCACTTAAAACTAAGTTTTGTCACACACACACACACACACACACACACACACACACACACACACACACACATATATATATATGTGCGTGTGTGCGTGTGTGTGTGTGTATGTATATATTGTCATATTAGCCTTTAACTTAAACACATAAATATATATATTTTGTAATATTAACCTTTAACTTTAACCCATAAATATAGTACCCCTTAAAACTAAGTTTTGTCAGAGTGCGAGTGCTATTTGAGGACATTTTTAGTATGTTAAATAAACAGCAATATCTTAGCAAACAATGTATATATTTAATTCAAATTGACACAAATATCCTTCATGATATTTCTGTATTTAATTATTCTATGAAACCACCTTTAGCTTCAATGACTGCATCTATTTGGGCTCGAAACCGTCCGCAAGCTGCAATTAAGTGGTCCCTATTCATTTTGGACATCCCCGGGGTAATGGCAGCCTTCAGTGCAGCTATAGTACTATGATGATGTCGATTAGTCTCCCTTTTAACGACGCTGCACACGTAATAGTCCATAGGATTTAAATCTGGCGAGTTAGTCGGTCACACGATCGTAAAAATTCTCAGATAACCGATCCTGGGTTACAATGGCTTTGTGAGTAGGTGCAGAGTCTTGCTGCTTTCTTTATCCAGGGCTTAACAACATTATGAACATTAATGTATCCAACAGCATTGACCCTAAGACCTTGTGGGAAAATTAAAGATAGCATGACATGACCTTCACGGCTCACAACTTTTAAAACCATCACAGAAGCCGGATATTTGGTGTGCATCACCCTGGGTACTTCAGAAAGAGATGCACATAGCCATCTGTCATTCCGTCTGTTTGTTTTCTGATCTTGGTCAAAGTTTTTTTCTTCAGAGTAAAACCAAAGCATGCTATGTTCGTGGAGATTTTTCACTTTGTTCAGCAACCATTTTGAACGCATAGGACGGTCTTCCTGTGTCTTCGCCGATAGGAATTGGGCTTTCCTCATTGCATATGACTTATATCGAATGTTCTGATTTACCACGGTTCTGATAGTCCACTCTGATACCTGGGGTTCTTTGGAGAAGGAACTCTTTGATCTTCTGGGTTTCTCATCGATGATGTTTTGAACATTCGGTATAAATTCTGGTATTCTCACGGTAATAGAGCGCTTTGAATGCTTTTTTTTTTTGTACTGGGGAAACATTCCCATCACATCCCTCTAGCCCCAACCGAACCTTATGAACAAAACATCTGGCAACATGTAAAAAGTTACGGATTTTTAAATCACTATGTTTTGCAGCTAAAGCAACAATGTCTTCATTTTTTTTTCATTTCTTGGGCTAACATCTTCCGCTGATTGTTTTATCTGAAATAAAAAAAAAATAATATTATAAATGATTTCAGTGTGTAGTGAACTTAAAACAATATGTCCACGAATAGCACTCGTATATATATATATATATATATATATATATATATATATATATATATATATATATATATATATATATATATATATATATATATATATATATATATATATATATATATATATATATATATATATATATATATATAAAATTTGACAAAATTTAGTTTTAAGTTATGCTATATTTATAGGTTAAAGTATCAGTGATAGAGCGTGTGTAAATATAAAAGTGAACATTGATTTCAACACAATCAGAAGTGACAGCCTGTTTCATTTTTAAACTCATGGCCTGGACATTGCCTTTAAACATGAAACACATTCTCTGAGTGTTGACTTCAATATATATATATATATATATATATATATATATATATATATATATATATATGAATAAATATAATTTTAAGGTGTGCTATATTTATGGGATAAATGCACAATATCAGAGATAGAACGTACATAAATATAAATATAAAAGTGAATATTGAAGTTAGGCCTGACGATTGCGCCTAGCATGAAACAGACTGTCGCTTCTGAGTGTTGACTGCTATGTTTACTTATATATATATATATATATATATATATATATATATATATATATATATATATATAACACATAATTACCTTCATTGAAAGAGTAAAAATTTGTTTATTTAATATGCACGTTCATTCGGAATATAGATTGCTTTATTCAAAAGAGATGTATCATTATTCGAAACAACATTTATTCAACGTTCAACTGTTTTATTTACCTGTATAAGTACTTTTCTAAACTCTATCTCGTAAAAAAACACTTTGTTACAGGCGCCACAGCAGAAAGACTAAGCGTGGTGAAGCTTTGGCCGAAGACTGGCAGTAGACTGGCTCTAACATGGAGGAGAAAGAAAAATTTATGCACATTACTATACGAAATTTAATTACTTTTCTTCAATGCAGATTTGATTATTTTTTTAAAATTGTATTTAAATTCATTCAAAATATAAGTACAACCCGTTACTTCAACTTTGAGGAGAAAATTATGGAGAAACAAAATTATCATTGAATTCGCTCCCACGAAAATTACGTTACATTCTTTGTATTGTGTACAAATGCAGTTATTTTATATCAATATTTTTTACTCACGTACAAATGATAAATAAGTGACAGTACTCTATCATTATAAGCATATGAACATATAAAAAGTGTTAATTTGTCTACGGTACAAGCCAAGATGTCCAAGACGATATGAACATTTTTTTTTCACCTTCCTCTCGTTATATCTTCAATATAATGTCTCACCCGTTCTTTTTCCTATTCTATCTTGCGTTGCATTTCATTTCTTGCAGAACTTTTTTTTTTAAGTTTCCACACTTAAAGCGTCCCAAATCCCTAGGACTTTCGCAAAATCCACGCGCTTGCAATTTCCGGCTAAATTATGCAGGATTTTATGAATGTCGGTTTTTTATTTATTTATGCCTTTCTTCTATTTCTTGCAAATTATGAGCTGACGAAGACGACATAAAATGTATAAGAGGACGCTAAAAAGCAATCATCGATCACCATGGCAGTGTGCAGGCGGCTGCTGACATTCGTGTTCATTGCAAACAGGAGGAGAAGGAAGAGTCGAACGGAGGATAAAAGGCGGGGAGACAGGCCATATAAACCTCTTCTCTGCTTTCAGCTGCTAAATTCACGGAACGCCTTGAGAGAAATCGCTTAGTCTTTGAGCGGAATTTCATCGTAGAGTGTTCGATATTCAAAAAGAATACCCTCACCGTCTAAGATAGTAAAGTATTTTTTTTTTAAATTTCGCAATTCATTAATTTTTTTTTTACTTATGGTTTTTTCCCTAAACTCGCTTAGTTTTTCTATGCTTTTCATATTTCTTGGGTGAACTATATTCCTTGGTTCCAACAGTCCAGACTATCACAACTACGACTCGCCACGCGAATTATACAGAGTTCCATTCAAATTCCACTACTGACGTGGAAGTGGCACTCAGGAACATTCTTAAGCACTGTTGCATTGTGGAACGAACTTATGAAAAGATGCTTTCTCGATCCCTACAGTCTTAACCTTTTTAAATCTACGATCAACCGTTATCTATCCTATATACACAGCTCATGCTCCCTGTCTGTACGACCTAAAAATAACCCCATTTCGTAACCTTGGCTCTTTGTTGAACAAAAGTATGCTTCCTTTTATATAGGACAAAACTATTTAGTCCTGTCTTAATATTAAATCTGATCGGTCTGATAAGGTCAAATTGACAGATAATCTAAAGGATGACTTACAAACTGTTGTTAAATGAGGCAAGGAGTGACTTGTTAATTTTAACGCTTCCAAAACGTTACTGCTTTCATCTAATCGTCTCAGAGAACACTTTTTGCTACCCCCTAGTATGGCTGATGCTAATTTCCATAAAAATGACCCATTGCGCTTTCTCGGACTAACTAAAGATTATATTGAATCAATTTCTAGGTCTGCTCCTAGGAAATTTGGTTCATTGTATCGTGCTAACTTATTTTCTTGCTATAAGCTAACTTATTTATAACTCTACCATTCGACCTTGCTTTGAATATTGCTGCATTATCTGGTCTTTTGTTCCTGCTATATATTTATAGATTGTTGATAAAATTCAAAGAATTATCTGCAATTTTATTGGTCCTGACATGGCATCTCGACTTCAGTCTCTTTCACACCACTGTAACGTAGCTTCTCTGCGACTACATGAATTTAAGTGCAATACTTGATTGGCAGAAAGTTCTCATCATTTTAAAGTTGAAATGGCTACATGTAACCTTAAGCTCTATGCTAAGATTTTTTTCTCTTCCAGTTCTCGCTTGTGGAACTCTCTACTTGTTTAATAAAGACAACGAACACATGTTGCCATTTTTTGTGATGTCAACGAATACTCGTTGTCACTTTCGTAATGCTCGTTGTAGTAGAGACTTTGTAATCGCAGATAAAACTATAGTAACGCCGTTGAACAATACTGGTGTCAGACGCCTTCGATTATTACTCGCATTAATAGTACTTGTTCAATAATACACGCTCGGAAAGTAACGACCGTATAGTGATCTGAATAGAGAAATAGCATAATGAATAGAATAAAGAATAGCGGTCCGTATAGTAATAGAGGATAGACAAGAAATGGTGATCAGAATAGTAATAGAGGATAGACTAGAAATAACGAAATTTGACGTCACGCCGATTCCTACTTATGCGTTTCCTCTAAGGTCACGTGGTTTTCTTATTTCAATAATGGAATCGCCTGTGGTTGCTCACTGGCGATCTATGTTCAAACTCAAATGTTGGCAGCGACACTTTATTCCTATATAACAAATTCTCAATTACCCACCAAAGAGAAACTTCCCTGCCTCCCATCAGGATGGCTGATGCCCAAATCCACGAGAGCGTCTCTCTGCGCTTGCTTGGACTAATGCTGACTACTGACAGAGAGGAAAAGCTACATTGAATCTATAGCTTCATCTACCGCAAGGAAAGTTGGTTCTCCGTGACGCGCAAGTAGGTTCTTCGGGTGGATAATTCTCAATCTACAAAATCAAACTGCCGTCCTTGCAGGGAATACTGCTGCCATATACGGTCTGGTGCTCCCACTGTTCATCTCGAGGTCCCAGACAAAATCCAGAGACGGATATGCAATATGGGTAGTCCTGATCTGACATCCCGTCTGCAGTCGCTTTCTCACAGACCTGCTGTGGCTTCCCTCTGTCTTTTCTACAAGTTTCTTTCATGGCAAATACATAAATTTACGCCTGTTACTAAGTTGGCATTTCGGTCCCACCATTTAACTGTTGAAACGACTAAATGTAGCCTTCTCTTCTACTCCATCAGTCTCTTATCTCACACCTCCCGTCAGTGGAGCTCCCTTCCTATCAGTTACTTCCCTGATAGCTATAATCTTCAAAATTTCAAATGTAATGTCAAACGAGATCTGATGTCTTGACCTTGAACCCTAACCTTCTCTTTATCCTTTTCCCAATCACTCCTCTTTACTCTTACTCTTACTCTCACTCCCTGTAACCCCTTGCGTGCTTGTGGCACTTCTGCCTTGCTAAGGGGGGACGATTTACTTAAAAAAAAAAATCACCCTTTTTTTTTGCTTCCCAGTCAAGTTTGATGTTGAAAAATTTAAATGCGATGTCAATCGTTACATTTTCTTTTCTTATTTTTTGTTCTTTTCTTTCTCTTTTTCCTTCACAATGTTTTTTTTTTCTCATATTCTCTGACACACAGTCACTCCTTGCATCTTATTACTTGGGTAGAAATAATTACGAAAATATGTTCTCGGTCTAAAACTGTTACGTCTAATTACTTTATCATTTGCGCGTTTGGATCCTTTATAAAAAAATTTAACGTAGCAGATGGAACATAGGAGAGGAGTAAATTTTTCTCGAACACCGTGAGCTGCTACATACAAAAATATTCACATGAAAACTAGAGTAATGTCGTTAAATAGTCTCATCAATTGTAGACTTTCACGGAAATATCAGGCATGGTTCCCTACACATTTAATAAAATCTAAACTGTCAGCTGTATACAACCGTTTTCTCCAATCATTGGTGAAAAATGGCTTCAAATATCTTAAAGCAGATGATCCTTCATCGGAGCTTACAGACTGGAGATCAAACAAACACCAGATCACTAATGGAAAAACAACAGTAGTAACTGCCAAAAACAAAGCTATGGGTATAACTCCCTCGACACCAATATTAGAAAGATGTATAACACTTAGTGGACTTTCGAAATCTAATCTCCTGAGAAACCCTTTTGAAATTTTTATTAATTTCAACAAAGTATAGGAGGCATTGTGGAGTCGTGGATAGCGGTTCGAATTGAAGAATTTGAGTGCTGAGTTCGAATCCCAGCGGAGATCATTACTTTCACTTATGTGTCAATACCATTGGGAAAAGTTAGAAACAGCCGACCAAGGCATAGGAAAGACTGTGAACTTAAAACCAGCCTGGACGGGGTTGGGCTCTATTAGGTTATCTTGTCCAGGAGACACTGCTGTGGCATGGGATATTGCTGTCATAAATGGTCTAGAGCCTCCGCCGTTCGTCTTAGGGCGCTCGACAAACGGATATGTAATATGGTTGGCCCTGATCAGACATCTCGTTTACAGTCGCTTTCTCACAGACGTGCCGTCGCCCACCTTTTGTCTTCTCTACAAATACTTTCACGGTAACTGATCCTACGAGGTATTTTAGCTAGTTCCCAAGCTGCATGAATTTAAACATGCCACTAAATCGGCATCTCAGTCCCACCCTTTCACTGTCGAAACGATTAAATGTCGCCGACTCTTCTACTCCAGTAGCTCCCGTGGTGGAATTCCCTTCCTCTTACTTGCTTCCCTGATAGCTATAATCTCCAACTATACAAATGCAATGTCAATCAACATCTCCAGATGCATTGATCTATTCCCCGTCCTTCTCTTCATCCTTTCCTCTTTCACGCCTCTTTACTCTTGCTCCCACTCTCTGTAACCCCTTGCGCGCTAGGGGCTCTCTCGCCTTACTTGGGGTGAAAAGTTCTTTTTTAAAAAAAAAAATACATGTTTTGCCCTCTAAAACTACAGACAGTTCTTTCTTTCTTTTTATGTGTCATGTCCTTTCAGGACGTAGGCGATCGTGGATCTCCACCTCTCTCTATCCCTTGCTGCTCTCAACAAGTTCCCTCTCTCTGCTTCCTCTCCCAAACCACGTTCTGTCATCCAAAAAGCCCACCAGATTTGTAACGCACTGTTTTCCCTTGTCTCTCTTTCCCTCTATTCGTCCCGTGAGTATCAGATTCTCCAGGCCCTCCTTCTTCGTTATGCGTCCTATAAACTTCAGCTGCCTCTTCTTGATATTAAGTATACGCCTCCTCCTTGTTTGCAACCTCTCTAAGATCTCATCGTTGCTCACACGCTCGGTCCATGATATCCTTCAAAGACATCTGGAAACTGCAAATGTCTGAATGATGATCCGTGTCAAAAATCATGAAAGAAATAAGGAATTTTATTCAGCAATAAAGGAAGACAAAGAATTCAAAAGGGGATTTTAAATGGGCGAAAAAACGCAAATAATTATGATACACCTATTGTAGCGGTGAAGAACCTAAAAGCAAAAGCAAATGCAATGTATAAATATAGAAACGATGACAAGATAAGCCTCTTCATGGTCAATACTCTGTTCGTACCAAACAAGTTGATGTAGACAAACCCCGTACCTATCAGTGGTTAAGCAGTGCAGGGTTAAAAGCTAAACCTTACGGGAAAGGAAATGCAAGAAATTGGTATGGCATCACCCAAACCTGGTTGCAGAAATAGGACCTGTAACAATTTCATGAGACTTTACAATACACAGAGAAAGACCAACCAAAGCGAACCACCCAGACATCGTGTTCAAAGACCATAATAATAGAATGGCTTCTTATTAACATGGCAATCCTTGCATATTGTAGTGTATCATTGAAGATCTTCAAATAAAAACTATCAAAATACGAGGATCTTGAAGTCGAAATCTCGAAAATGAATATATTTACTCGATCACCAACTGGGCCTGTATAAACAAACGAGATAAAAGCAAATAGACGTCTATTTTCGAAAAAAAAAAATCTTTCTTGTGTTTTAAACAAATGACGAATATTTTATTACGTGAATTGAAATTAGTAGAGTTATCAAATTTTAACTGTTTTATTCTTTAAATCTCTGAATTTATCAGATTTTTTTCTCATTCGATATCTAATCAGATCGAATAGTCTTCCGAAATTTCTCTTTTTAACTCTATTTTGTCTATCCTCAAAATTATGCATTCAAAGATAATTCATATTAGCTGACTAACTTTAGTATGAGAGTAGCCAAACGTACTCCTACCCAAGCAACTCCAGCTACTCATAACTCTCATCTGGCAAGGGACCCGACGTCTTCGATTCAAGGATCAGCTCAAAATCACCTTGCCGAGGACAAAAATCTATCCGGTCATTTGGGAGACGGAAGCTGCAGAGCCCTTGGATAGATTGGAAAAGGTCCCGATAAACTCACTGAAGGGATTCCTGGTAGCC
>CAHIKZ030000610.1:1180000-1275000 GCA_903632075.3 Acanthosepion pharaonis
AAGGTGAATGCGGGGGGTGTTCTTAGTTAGATAGAGATTTTTTTCTGTTGTGTGTTGTGACTGGAAAAATGTTTTCTGTGCAGCAATAGCACAATTTTTCATTTCTGAGATGTTTACACTGTGTACATGGAGACTATTGTTCTCATCTTTCTTGTTACCACAACGTTTCGGCTGTTGTTCCTTCCGGCTATCATAAGGTGTATGTCGATTCATGTTACCTACAGGAAAATTCTAATTTAAACCACTGCTATTCTTTTTCCACTGCGCATGTCTAAGTATACGTCGTGTAATTTTCGTTCTGAGTGTGGCTCGTCCTGTTCCCACTGAGTTCCAATAAACTCTGCACGGCCCAGGAATTGAGCACAAAATTACTATATCAACGAATTCATTAACCAACACTTTCATTCTAACACTTTCATCCACAAGGCTATAATCACGTGTCCCTGATCGACATACATCTAATGAAGACTAGATAACTGAACGTCCGAAACCTTGTGATTAAAACAACAATGGTGAGAAGAATAGTTCGCATCTAAATGTAAATAACTCTTGTAGCATACATACGGATGATAATAGGTATGTCTTCATTCACATAAACACAGTAGTAAATACTGTATGTTGTTATGCAATTGGAGGTTCATGGTGAAATTCACTTGCATCCCTTCTAGCAGTTGACTACTTCTACGCGCCGCTGGCGAATCTTATATGTCTTGTTCTTGTCCTAAGTATTATCGTTAATTACCAATGTTCGTTTGATTATTCTATTCAGTAAGATTCCCTGGGTTACAACAATAACAATAGCATGGTTTTAGGGGATTTATATTGAATATTTCGTGCAGTTTGTTTGATTTTAGGAAGTGTTTGTCGATCAATTTGTTGAATATTTCAGATATATTTGTTTTAAAATATATATTGTATGGTGGGTTGAAACACAGAAAACCACTGTGTTTTAGTGTTATCTAATACTTATTTTTTGGTGCGTCGTTTAAAATATTTTCAGTTGACGATTTGTTGGTTTCAGACACAATGGAAATGATTCCAAAACACATCCCCTGGCCTGTTAGCAATTAGCACATCAGGCTATATGACGGTTTCGTATAGGATACAGGTTCGATTCCTGTCGGAGGACGCATATTTTCTATAACAATTTCTCGGTTATTCAGGGCAGTAAAAGTTGTTAATACTCTTTAATATAAACAGGGCATTTACTTAAATATTTGTATCTGTAAAAAAGAATGTATAAACATAAAAAATATCTTAAAATACACACACATACATACATACATATATATATATATCAAAGCCTGCAAAAATACACATCCATATAAACAAAAAAGTATACACATATATACAATACATGCATTTACCCATACACACATACACACACATATATATATATATATATATATATATATATATATATATACATGTACACATATACATGCTTATAAATACCTACATACATAAACATACCCACATATAAAAAACTCACATTATATATATATATATATATATATATATATATATATATACATGCACAACAATAAACATATATACATCCATAAATAACACACTCACACATACTTATAGATATATACACATACAGACACACAAACACATATATCGACATGCACATACACTTATACACATATATACAAACATACACATATCCTCACACAAATACATATATATATGCACATACATACACACACATGCACCTGCGCACATATACGCACATACATAAATACACAAACGTATATACATATACATAAAGCATATGACTTTCAATAAATACTGCAAAATAATTGTATGACTTCAAAAAATAATTTAAATCTATTTTTATGGCGACATTTTAATATGATTGTTAAAAATAGTTCTAAAGATATCAGAAATTTATTTCTCTATCCTTCAGTCGCAAAAATGCGTCGAATCTTTTATCCAACCCAAATCTTTACCAATATTTTTGAAAGCGTTAGTCAATCGATGCTCAAAGGCTAATACTCTGGGAATTTTTTTTTTTTTTAAAAACCCATCCCAAATACCATTCAGTCCATAAATTTATTATTTTTCCTACTTATCTGTCTGGTACCATCAATGACAGTTTGTAAATAAACAATAAGAAAAAGATTTCTGCGACTTTTCGCGTTGTCATTGAAAACACGCTATTCTTAAAGATCATTATTTATGAATCGTGAGTTCGATCTTAGTTCAATAAATCTCTCGCTAAAGTTAAGCAATGTATTAAAAAAAAAAACAGACGATTACCTTCGAAACATCAGTTAAAAATATTCCTGGACAGTTATGTAATATCGGTGCCCAGATATAGCACTAAATACTGGACAATCTCCACACAGATGAAGAAGAGATCTGAAGCAACAGAAATGCAGTTCAACAGAAGGATGATGAGAATAACATGGATCGAACAGGTAAGCAATGACGAAGTTTTAGACATAAATGGAAACAAAAAGGAAACATACACAAGATCAATAAATAACAATGGGGATTCCCAGGCCACTTAATGAGAAAAGAGTGCTTGGAAAATTTGACACTCACAGGACATACTGAAGGGAAGAAAAGGAGGAGAGCAGCACATAACCTATGTAAAGATCATTTTTTTTTAAAATTGTTGACACGGGAGGGATTAGGAGAGACAGTAGAAAGTCACACATTGCTAATAGCTAAAAAGAACAGGTAGTTGTGGAGAGCAATATCCCATACGTCCTGAAGGGACAGAACGCGTAGAAGAAGAACCAAAGCTTATGCTACTGAAAAACTATTCCGATTCAGTGATGAATTTTATTTCAAAATGGTACCAAGTGATCGTTTCAGTCACTGTTTGAATTCGAATATGTAAATTGAACTTTAATATATCCAATACGAAGCAACCATTAAAAGCGTTATACACTGATACAGTTCTCTATTAGAAAACGATATATATGTCAATTTAATAATCGCTTACGAAAAATAAAATAATCTAACAATGCTTTTCTAGATAACACTATATAATTCTATGCAAATATTGAGAAAAAATCTTTTGTTAGTGGAAGTTTATTAATGTAGTTGTGAGTCGCAGTGCAATCTATGAGGTGACAGGTTAAGCTGCGTGATAGAGTGGTGGTTGTATATCTGATTTACGAACTTGTTTATGCATAATAGCAATTTTAAATCGTTAGTGTGAAAAGAAAATTGACAGATGATATTGGTTACAAAGAGTTCTGTTTTGTGAGTGACAGCTGGTATTGGCAGTTATAATGGTGTTAGATTATTTTATTTTTCGTAAGCGATTATTAAATTGACATACATATCGTTTTCTAATAGAGAACTGTATCAGTGTATAACGCTTTTAATGGTTGCTTCGTATTGGATATATTCAGTTATAATACAATATAGATACTTCGTGATTTGTGTAGAGAAATGGTTCGCTGTTCGAATAGTTAAATCAATTTGACGAGTATGAATACTGAACGAATATTTTGCAAAAATAATAACCATGAGGGAGTCATATATCCATCTCTTCTAGCTCCAGTTATGGGTTAGATATCAGGTCAGACTGGGCTTTCAAGGCTTGCTTGGTAACTGATCTATACAAAAGACAACTCTGCATACAAAGCCGGATATGTGTGAAGCTGATAACTATACCCCATAAAAAAAACACTTGCTTCAGAATTCACGGCTCGAACGATCGAGAAAACTGAATCACAAAACGTTTTATACAAGTTACGTTTCTCTTCAAACAAATCAGTCAATCTCTCTCTCTCTCTCTCTCTCTCTCTATATATATATATATATATATATATATATATATATATATATATATATATATAAGCGAAATAATAAATTCAGTGTATACATGTCTGATTTCAAGAGTGTTATATATGTGCGTAAGCCCGTTTCGTGCGTATATCTCTCTCTCCTTCTTTCTCTCTCCCCGTCTTTCTCTTTCTGCCAGTATAGATATATATATATATATATATATATATATATATATATATATATATATATATATATATATATACAAAGACATTTTATGTTTATACATTCTTTTTATAGATACAAATATGTAAGTAAATGCTCTGTTTATAATAAAGGACGAATATTTTCTATGAAAATTTCTCGGACATTCAGGTCGGTAAATGTTGTTTAATACTGTTTATTATAAACAGAGCATTTACTTAAATATTTGTATTTATAAAAAGAATGTATAAACATAAAAATGCTTTGAAATAATTTTCACACTTTGTCCATTTCATAATGTATATATATATATATATACATACATACATATATATATATATATATATATATACAGAGGGGGCGCAATAGATATATTGTCATCTAAATTCCGCAAAAATGAAAATGAAACTGACATCTCAGTTTATATAGATATAGTGACCAAAATTACACAAAAATATCTTGAAATACGAAACAGTAAATTTAATAATAAAATCGTCATTGGCATCAACCTAGAACACCAGACAACTTCGGAATCTTCTACATCTCTTCTGGACAGTTTCCCCGTTTAATTTGGTGAATAATCCTTGCCTGCAGTTCATCTTTGGTGCTCAAAGTTGCATGTATCGCTCAACACCACGTCACACATAATAATCAAGAGGGTCGAAGGCTGGGAAGTTAGGTGGCCATATCTAAGGAGTGATGTGGTCACAAAGATTTTCTGCCAGCTATGACTGTGTGCTCATGCTTTTGTGACATGGTGCAGTATCCTGTTGTCAGACTTAAGGTCTTCCAGCAGCCACCCTCTTGACCCAATGTAGGCCTCCGTGTTGAGTCTGAGCTCCCGTTGGAAGATGAATGGCGGCATAATATCGAATCACACCAGATCTATCGTAATTACCATTAAAATCATCCAGCTGACATCCGAATCCTATGAACTGTGCTCAGATTGACACCCAAACAGTTCGAAATGTTCGTATGGGAGCTTCCGGTGCGAATTTAAAGCAGTACAGCATGGTGTTTCCAAATTTCTAGCGTCGTGAATTGTTTCATGGTGCTCTTTTTCTCACAGACGCGGCCCAACTGGCCCTAACATACTCTGCAGTCGACATAAATAAGAAAAGAAACAACTCGTGTGCGCGAAATTAAAAATATAAAATGGCGAGAAATTACCCACCGCACCCTATATATATATATATATATATATATATATATATATATATATATATATATATATATATATATATATATATATATATACATATATATATATATATATATATACGCATACACACACACACACATATATATATATATATATATATACACACACACACATATATATATGTACGCATAAACAGACACACACATATATATATGTACGCATAGACACATATATATATATGTACGCATAGACACACAGACACACACACACACACACATATACACATGCACGCACAAACATATACATATATATGTTTGTGTGTGTCTGTGTGTGCGTCGGTGTGTGTGTTTGTGTGTGTGTCTGTGTGTGGTGTATGAAGAAGCTTGTTTCACTGAAGGACTCTAATCATCATTCAAAAAAAAATAGATAGATAAATTTAACGGCCAATGTAAAAGAAAAGTCAAATTCTGACATCAAAATGTAAAATTTGACTGAAAAATTCCAAACTTGATCAATTTTGTGTTATTGATTTTAGTCGCTCGATCGACTTCGACAAGAAAACATGATAATTTACGTCCGCACTTCGACATTGAAAAAAAAAACTGAGCCTAGAATGAAACCAATTAATTACAAAGACAGGGAGGGAAGCAAGAATGTTGAAATATATATATATATATATATATATATATATATATATATATATATATATATATATATATAGTGTTTGGAATCGAAAAGAAAATAACACAAATCTTGCTACGTTAGAAAGGCGATCTCGGAAGTTTGTGGAATATTCCAAAAGCAAATGAAGTTGGAACGCTAAAAAAGAATAATGTGCAAGAAGGAATAAAAATGAAAAATTGAGAAAGTAAAACGAATAAGTCGAGGAAGGGAAGATGCGTTGAGATAAGGGAGGAGAAAAAAATACCCGGCTGTGTATGGGAGCGGAAGAAGGGCGATAATATTTTAGGCTAGAAACGCGACTGAAAAGGGAGGGTTATTTGTAGCGGAGGACGGAAAGCAAAGAAAGATGGATGAGGAGTAAATAAGGGGAAAGGAAAAGAGAGAATAAGACTGAGAAGAATTATCAGGAGTAGACGATGATGATGTAGGGAGGGAGGGTGATAGATAGAGAATGTGAAAAAGAAGAAAAATCGAGAAGGACAAGTGGGGGAAAGAAATAGGTAGAAAGAGACAAAGAAAAAATATGAAGAAGCATATGAACACGGATATAAAGAATAAGAAAAATAAGAAACAAATAAAAGAAAAAGAAATAGGGAAAAAAGACAGAAAAGAAGAAAGATTAGTACGAGAAAAAGAAAGAAGAAGAAGTACAAGAACAACAACAAGAAGAAGAAGAAAACGAAGAAGAAGAAAAATTGACACGATAAGAAGGAAGAGGAGAAGGAAAATACGGAAAACTAGAAGATAAAGAAGAAGAAAAAGAACAAAAGGCGAGAAAAGGACAGTGAGAGACCAAAAGAGAATAAAAATCGAGGAGGTGACAAAATTGGAGAAGAAAAGTAGGTAGAAAGAGGTCAAGAAAAATTGGGCTAAAATAGGGAAAATATACAGGAGAAGCGAAAGAAGATTATAGAGAAAAGATATGAACGCAAGCGGAATAGGCAAAGGAATAAAGAGCAAAAGAAGATGGGAAATAAATAAGGAGAAAAGGAATAGAATAAAAAAGTACAAAAATAAGCGGGCAAAAATGGTTGCAAAGAGACATGAAAGTGGAAAATGAAAAGAAAATGAAATGAGAAAAGATAGAAAAAGCACAGAATAAGAATCAGTAGGAACGAAAGACAGGAAATGTTATATACCATACCTATGAACACTAATGGGTATGTCCCAATCCTCATAAATACGTTGTACACTGTCGTAAGTGGGGGTAATACGCTTAGTAGTCCGCCATTAGCAGTGGTTTACCTACTTCACGCCAATGGTGAGTATTGTATTTTGTTGACCTTATAAAGATTAACATTTCATTTCCAAACTTCGTTTTGGTTATTCCTGATTTAGTAAACCCTTTCTAGGTCACAACAGGAAAAGAATCAGGAAAATGAAGAAGAATAGGAACGCAACTAAGAAGAACGAGAAATAAAAGGAGCCAAAGACAAATTAGAAGAAAAATTGGGTAACGAAGAACGAAAGAAAAGAAAATGCATTTAAAAAGGGATAAACGGACAGTGGCGAAAGAGAATGAGGTGAAAGAGAAGGTTATGCGAAAGAAGTACAGAAATAATTTTCCAGGATCTGTTTCCTTCTTTTACACCTGTAAAAGAAGGAAACTGATCGTGGGAAGAAGAAGAAGAAGAAGAAGAAGAAGAAGAAGAAGAAGAAGAAGAAGAAGAAGAAGAGGAGGAGGAGGAGGAGAAGAAGAATACGAAGAAGAATTTATGCTTAAGCAGTTGAAATTTCTGAGGCACTTGAAGAAGGAGTGCTTGGAAAACCTGATACTCACAAGGCAGATTGAGGGAGAAAGGGACAGAGGAAAACAGCGCATAACATACTTGATGAGATTGAGTAAATTGGATGATAGAACAGGGTATGGCAGAAATAACAACTTATAATAACTTATGAAGAGCTACAAGGAACAAGAAGTTATGAAGAGCCATGATTGCCTACGTCCTGAAGAGAAATGGCACAGACAAGAAGGATTTTAGTTTTTCAGCTGGAAAATGGCGTAACTGTAGTTTAATAGCATTATTCTTATATACTACTTATTTTAAAAGTCAAACAGCCGGAAAAAAGAATCTGCAAACTGGTTTACCATGTGAGATATTATGCTTATGTTATTATAGAGCAAATGCCTGAATACCCCCACCGCTGACCTAAATATCGACGTGTATGTCAACAGAGGTGTCATAATTTTCTTCCGGGTATTTTTGTTTCTTTTCTAAAATCCTTTAGGTCTCTTTCCCATTCGTTTCCATCTCCCACTCTCGATTCTTCTTAGTCAAGTTCTTCCTAATTATTTACAGATTCTCCTTTCTTTCCTTATTTCTTGATTTTCTTGCTCGTGTTTTTTTTTTTTATTTCTCTTAATGTTCATATTCCTATTCTTCTAGATATATTTCACGCTTTCTTTTTTCTTCTTCTTAAACCAGATACCCTTCTTGTGTTTCCTCATTCCTGGGTCTTCTTAATATACTCCTTCTTTCGTGTCTCTCCTTATTGTTCAGCTACGTTTGATTCATATGTTCTTTTCCACTTAGCAGCTTTTTAATTCTCAGAATTCATTCGTGCTTGCTTCTTCTTCTTCCTCAAACCGTTTTTATTCTTTTTGCTTTTTCATTCCTACCATTCTTCTTCTTCTTCTTCTTCTTCTTCTTCTTCTTCTTCAAACCGTTTTTATTCTTTTGACTCTCATTCCTATCATTCTTCATCCTACCCCTACTTCTCTTAATTTTCTTCTTCTTCAACCTCTTTTCATTCTTTTGTTTTCCCTTACTTATTATTCTACTTCTTACTCTTCCTCCTCTCCATCTTCTTTTTCTTCTGATTCAACCTCTTTTTATTCTTTTATATTCTCATTTTTATCATTCTCTCTCCTACTCCTACTCATCATCATCTTCCTCTTCTTCTTCTGCTGCTGTTGATGCTTTTTCAACCCCTTTTTATTCCGATGTTTTCTCATTCTTATCATACTTCCTACTCTTTTTTTTTCTTAAGGCCCCTTTTCGTCTTGTATTTTCTCATTCATATCACTCTTCCTTCTCCTGCTCTTTCTCCCCATCCTATTTCTTCTTCAATCGCTTTCTGTTCTTATGTTTTCTCATTCGTATCACTCTTCCTGCTCCTTCTCTTATTCTTATTTCTTTCAACCATTCTTCTTTGTTTTCTCATTCCTATGATTCTTCTTTCTCTTCTTCTTTTATTCTTCTTCTTCTTCAAACCGTTTTTCTTCTTTTCTTTTCTTATACATATCATTCATGCTCATCCCTCCTCGTCCTCCTATTCAACCCTATTTTCTTCTTCTTCTTCTTCTTCTTCTTCTTCTTCTTCTTCTTCTTCTTCTTCTTCTTTGTTCCTTGTAGCTCTTCATAAGTTATTATAAGTTGTTATTTCTGCCATACCCTGTTCTATCATCCAATTTACTCAATCTCATCAAGTATGTTATGCGCTGTTTTCCTCTGTCCCTTTCTCCCTCAATCTGCCTTGTGAGTATCAGGTTTTCCAAGCACTCCTTCTTCAAGTGCCTCAGAAATTTCAACTGCTTAAGCATAAATTCCCCATTTGTTTCCATTTTCGTTAAAGCCTCGTCATTGTTCATATTTTCGGTCCATGGTATCCTCAACATCTTTCTGTAGAACCATATTTCTGTTGCTTCAAGTCTCTTCTTCATGTTTGAAATCATTCATCATTCACTTCCATACAGGAGGATAGATATGACGTAACCGCTCAGCACTCTTTTCTTTGTTTTTATGTCTCTTAATACTCTGCTTAGCTTTTGGGGAGCATCTTTGGCCATCCCAATACATCTACAGATTTCAGTGTCGCACTTTACGTCTTCTATTAGAACACTATCCAGATATTTAAATTTCTGTACTTGCTTGACTTTAGTATCCCCGATTTGTAATTTGCATATTAACCTCATCCTTTTGCTGATAACCATGCATTCTGTCTTTTTGTACTTTATAATTCCTCCTTTCTTCTCGCTTTCCATCGCTACCTTCTGTACAAATATTTTTTCCGTGTATGCTATCAACACTGTGTCATCTGCATATTTACTGTTACGCACGTGTAACTTTGTGATAAACAAAAGCTATTTTTTTCATTTTGTGAGGAGTATCACTTTTGTGAAGAAGCCAATATCCACCCTTAAATATTTGTAGTCTTCTTCTTCTTCTTCATCATCATCATCATCTTCTTCTTCATCTTCATCTTCTTCTTCTTCATCATCATCTTCTTCTTCATCTTCATCTTCTTCTTCTTCTTCTTCTCCTTCTTCTTCTTTTTTTTCTTCTTCTTCATCTTCTTCTTCTTCATCTTCTTCTTCTTTATCTTCTTCTTTTTTCTTTCTTTCACTACATTCTGTAGCAGTTCTTGTAGTTTCCTTTCTGTGTCTGCGATAAACATTGTCTTATCAGCATTTCTTATTTTGTTAAGATTCTGGCCACCAATATCTTTTAAATTTAATATATCCAGAATTCAACAGAAACGTAAACGAAGAAACGACCTTTAGATTGGCACCAGGTTTGTAAAGATGAATAAATATTACGCTATTTTACGAAGATTGCTAACTCACGAGACCTTAAAAACGAAGTAAATTACAGTTATTACGGCTTTATCACAAGTACACCCCCACCCTCAAGTAACCAGCTATCTGGGGGAAAAGTTATTTTCATACGAGATGGAATATCTTGATAGATATAAAACCAAAGTTAAAGAGCCTCATTCGCTAAGGACTTTTGACTTCATACTAGCCCAACCTCGAACATTTTCTTCCATTCTCTGTCGTCAATACGTGTTATGATTTTCATGCACTTCCCTGCGAAATCCGTACGCTGAGATGGACTCTCCAGTTAGATATCATTCAGAATTCACCCACTTGACTAATCGGCCATGACGAGACTCAAAAACGGGACTTGAAAAGCTAACGCTGTAACCATTCAAACATTCGCCATGAGGATGAAAAAGCCAGTAAAAATCTCGCCAGATGAACATTTTTAATTATGTCGTGACTATGTTTGTTTCGCGGCATATCAACTTTTCATGGGTCATTTAATGCCGAAATTTGATTTTCTTAGGTGCAATAGTAATTGATTTTTTACGAAAATCTGATAATTTTTCTTTTTTTTTTTTTTTTTAATAAAAAATGTATTGCTTGTATCATTTTTTCATTTGAAAATAAATTACTATTATTCTTACTATAATTTTCTATGGTTTTATAGCATTTTGGCCACAGCTTGGGGATTAACTATTTGCCCATATCTGGGACTAGAACAGGTGCAACTACCCATGTCATTATGAACCTGGAACAACAGCAATTAAATAGTGGTTATCACGCTCCTCAAAAACCTTCCGATCAGAGGCTTTGCTGCCGGATGTAATTTATCGTCATACCCAGGACAGTAAAACAAATCGTACCATGTTGCCAAATGATTATTGAATGACATCGTGTTATAAAATGCTGGTTCAAATAATTCGAATATTTATGATGATTTTTTAAATTTAATATAATTAGATTTTATTTTATTTTTATTTATTTAGCATAGTTAGATGCCGCAGGTAATGATCTATATTCTTTTTATTCTGTAGAAATGCTTAGAAATGTTTGCGTGTGTGAAATCTTGCTTCACCCTAAACAAATGTAACCTGAAATAAACAAAAAAAAAATGGAAAGTTTACTAATAACGTGTCACTTTTTATTCATCTGAATATTGGCAGATAAACAACATGGCATGGATTTTAAAATAGATTGAAGAATTTACATTTGCCGGTATGACTATCCAAGCGAGTTTCAAGGCTGTTCAAAACTCAATTGGGTTGGTTGGGTGTGGCTGCAGTAATTTTAGTGAGGTCTGCAGGAAGTCCCATACATGTTCAATGAGGTTTAAATCTAGTAAGCACAGCTGCCAACGGAGTATCTGGAAGTCAGCCAAATGTTGTTGAATCCGGACCCGTGCCACCCACACACTGGTTTTGTGAAAATATCACTATAGATTAACATGGCGATTATAAAAAGTAACAATTTTTCTGCAATATAAGTCTTTTTTTACAGTTATGTTCACTCTGTACAAGGCCCGGGGGCCACTCAAGGTAGAGGGGTTCAGATTAGGCGGATATGGATAGTGGGGAAGATAACGGTTAGTCCGAGACTTGAACAGGTTACGATTGGAGTAATTGCGTAAACACCAGTTCGAGGGAAGAAGCTACTCAATTGAAACTTACATCTCACCAACGGAATACGAAAAGAATTTGGGTGATTCTCTACAATGTCCGTGGCATGGCGGTTCTTGGACGTGACGCTTAGAACCGGTGGAAGTAAGGAATGGAATTCTTCTAAGCCTTGTATATCCTATCTTCTATGATAAACTCCTGTGTAATGACTGTCATGGTAATGGTAATATTATCCGCTTCCTTATAAGGAGATATTCAGCATTTATTGACCAATCAACTTGTACTAATGACACTTGAAATTATAAAATCTTTGTTTTAAAACAATTTTTCAGGAAAATAGGTTGCTCAAGTTCATTAACTGTTATCGCGCTTTCCAGTATTCATGGGCGTTTCTTTCCTAAACATTTACTCAAAGTAGTGTGGAATGTCAACATCTTATATCCTTATTTTCTCGTCAATTTACATGTGATATACATTTTAGTTATTGTTGTTGTTGTTATCGTTCAAAATCCCCAAGAGATGTGCTTTCTTTCATTTTTTTTTATAGATCTGTGTGTTTCTGTAGCCTCAGTCGACAAGGTAACGAAAAGTATAGTGTTCACAAATATCACAGGCTTCCCTAACTCAGAATCATCTTTAATCATTGATTGGGTATTTTGACGTGGTGTAATGGTTAGCAAGCTTGTCTCGCTAGAACAATTACGACCGACTAGTGAGTTCGATCCTCATTGAATGCTCCATACTTTCGGCCTTGTACCACATCTAAGCTAAAATCACCATTCAACATATAGGTTACTCGACGTGGCGTAATGGTTAGCAAGCTTGTCTCGCTAGAACAATTACGACTGACTAGTGAGTTCGATCCTCATTGAATTGTACTTTCGGCCTTGGAAAATCACTTTGAGCACCTCGAGGCGGTGTAGTGGTTAAAAAAACTTGTCTCGCTAGAACAATTACGACTTAGTAGTGAGTTAGATCCTGACTGGGTGCCCCATACTTTTGGCCTTGTGCCACATCTAAGCTACGCTTGGAAAATCACTTTGGGCACATCGAGGTGGTGTAATCGTTGGCAAGCTTGCCTCGCTAGAATAATTACGAATGAATAGTGATTTCGATTCTCACAGGGTGTCTCATACTTGCGGTCTTGTGCCACATCTAAGCTACGCTTAAAAAATCACCATGTTTAACGATTCATCTTAGAAAGCGGTTGTATACAGCTGACAGCTTAGATATTTCTGAACGTGTCTCGCGCCATGCATAATATCCATTTGAATGTCTGATTAACGTTTCGCCGTTTTGTGTCATCTAGCATTCTTTAGATTTGTATCGATCCGCGTAATTGACAGTGGATTTCGAACTGAGCAATTTATTTTATTTATATATACATTGTTTTATTTGCACTCTCCCCGTCCTCGGATATGTCGCCTTTTTTCTTATTTAACACATTAAGACGCATTGGGATAGCGAAAGATGCCTTCGAAAAGCTAAGCAAAGTATTCGAAAATAGAAAAAAAATCGTTAGAAACTAAGAAAAGAGTACTGAATTGTTAAGGAGTATCAGTCTTCCTATATGGCAGTGAATACTGGAGAATCTACTCACAGATGAAGAAGATAGTTGGAGCAGCAGATATGTAGTTCTACAGGAGACCGAGAATACTATGGACCGAAAATGTGAGCAAAAATGAAGCTCTAGAGACAATTTCAACAAAAAGGATACTTATACTTAACATCAGGAAGAGAGAGTTGATGTTTTTGAGGCACATAATGAGGAGGGAGGGCTTGGAAAATTTGATACTCACATGACAAATTGAAGGTAAGACAGAGGAAAGCAGCGTACAATCTACCTGACGAGCTTCAGTAAATGAATGGTGGGGCAGGGTATGGAAGAGGTGAAAAAAAAAAGTTACTAAGAGCGACAACATTGGTTGATATATATATATATATATATATATATATATATATATATATATATATATATGCAGCAATCTTTCTTTCATGCACATTTCATTGAGTACAACAGACAAGATGCATTTATTTAGTTTTTTTATCTCATGTAATATAATTTTTTTTTTCGTTTCGGATGACAAATTATATAAAACAACAAACTTTTTCTTATTTAACAGTTAAAATATTTAATCCTTGAAAATGTCTAAATGTATAGCCGAAAGCGCTCGGCTAAAAAGAACATTCGAACAGTTTTTATATAATTTATTATCCGAAAAGAAAAAAGTTATTAGATTGCATATGATACTGCATAAAAAAAAATAAATAAAAGCACCTTGTCTGTCGTATTCAATGAAATATATATATATATATATATATATATATATATATACTTTGAATAAAAGACAGACCACGTTAAGATTCCATGTAATAGGCTATTTCACCATAACCCCTTTAACAGGGTTCTGGATCATCAGACTTTACTTCCAAAAGCTGAAATGAAAAATGAAAAGAAATTCACACATTTTTGACGGACCTCATCAAGTATACGTAAAATTAACGAAGTGAGGAAGTGAGGTGGGAGAGAGGATATGAGTATGTCATATGTATCATTTCAGTTTCCTATTTTTAACCCCAGTGTGTCGGCTAGATGTTGCTCAAATTTAACGCGTCTCGTCTTTAGATATAGATATCTAAGGGGTGAATGATAAGAATGACATTAAAGGAAGAAGTTACAACAACCCCAATCAATTACACGACATGTTTCATTCAAATTCTTAGACGCTGTTAATTCGCGTTACTTTAACGTACATATTTGGGAGGTTAAGGTTTGATAAATATCTAAATGTTAAAACAATCTACGAAGAAATTAATTTGAAATTCGGTGGGTTATGGTGAAATAGCTTATTACATGGAATCTTAACGTGGTCTGTCTTTTATTCAAACATATCTGCTCTGAATTTTACATTGAGCTCTCTGGATATCATCCTCCTCAGTTCTACCCATACGGATTACCTAAATTTGCATAAACTATATATATGTATATATATATATATATGTGTGTGTGTGTGTGTGTGTGTGTGTGTGTGTGTGTGTGCATGTAACGTTAATATCAGAGAAGCTGTCTTATTTCTGTTTGAGAAAACGAAGAAATATTATCAACTGGTTAAAAAACAGTTAAAATTAACATTTCTAACATCATCGTACATTTTGCCCGCCTGAAGCAAATTCAGTCAGCTTCTAATAGGAGGCAACGAAAGTAAATTTATGCTACGAAATTCTATGACTGTGAATGGCGCATCATTCAATTCAACGCACCCCCACCCCAGCGAAAAAAAAAAACCTACTCCGCTTTCTGCTCGGAAATTATCATGTATATTTATACGTGAAATCGTGGATTTGCGTCTGGACATCTTTATTTTTGGACTGAATACATTCAGACGAAAAACTGGCTGAAAATTATTCCACCCAACACATTTGCTAAAAAACTGACTGTATAACCACAGAATTCTTCTTGGAATCACTTCAGCTCGAAATCATTTTAGCAAATCGCATACAAGCGTAGTGTTAAAAGTGAGAAAATCCTCTCCTGTAGGTTAGATGAACAAACACGGGTGCAGGCAGATAGAAAAAAGAGAGGAAGAGAGCTGATTAAGTACTGTTATTGATAGATTAAGTGAAAATAGAAAGAAAGATATGCAGACATTGTGAACAAGACGTATAGAAACACGAGGTTGGCCTTAAAAGTTCATTGGTTAAGAAGAAGGGATGATAGAAGCGTGAAATATTCTTATTAATAACTGCATTGTTTCTTTCCAGTTAAACTGACACCTGGCTGTTCATAGAAGTCTTTAACAAGTAACTAGTAGCAACATCTTTAAATAATTTGGCATCGGGTTTTATCAAGTACCGGAGGAAAAAAGGGATTCGTCCCTAAGGACATTAATGCTGACACGGTTGCTATATTAGGGGTTGATGCTCCACCTTCATCGACGGCGCAAAAGTATGCATCTGAATTTACAAGGTGAAAGATGACTCTTGAACATGACCCAAGATCTGGACGTCCTGTAGCTGCCATCACTGAGGAAAATATTGATCGTGCTCACCACATGGTGATGGATGACAGGCGATTGACTATAAATCAAATAGCATATTCTGTGAGGGAGTTGAGAGCATTCTGTACAATGAATTTGGTATGACGAAGGTTTCTGCTCGATGGGTGCCACGTCCTCTAATATCTAATCAAAAGCGCACCAGGATGATCACATCACGGGAAAACCGGACATGTTTGAGGCATATCCGGCTGGTTGTCTTAAACGTTACCTAACCACGGATGAAGCTGGGATTCATCACTTTGAACCAATGAAAACATGCCTCCTCACCTGCTCCAAAGAAGGCCAAGTTCGTTTCACATCTAGGGAAGATTTGTTGGAATGCATGTGTTTCATGACTATCTTCAGAAGGGTCACACCATCAATGAAGAACACTATGCTAACTTGCCGAGGTAGTTACGAAAGGCTATCAAGAACAAAAACCCAAGAAAACTAAAGGTAAGTGTCTTGTTTCATTAGGACAATGCTACAGCACACAAGTCTTTTAATTTCAATGGCTGCTGTGATTAACTGTGACTAGTTGATCACTCCCTCTTCTTTTATATTGTGTTCCCTAACATGAAAAAATACGTGGTTTGGAACGAGTATCGCAGTGATGAAGACGTCATATTTTCTGCTGATGACTCTTTTTTAATAACAGTTTTCATTGAACAGTCAGCTGTCAGCTTACCTGGAAAGAAACTGTTGTGGTAGGATCCACCTAATTTGCATAGTGGAGTATCGACCATATAAATATGGTTGGTACCGGCAAGAGAGGGAGGAATCAAGAAATTCACTCTCAGTCGAACTCTCTGCATTTTGCAGTGAGGGACCCGGACGAGGCTTTGCCGAGAGGCAGTGTTTCGTCCGGGGTGGTAGACAGGCCTTGAACCCGTCTAGGCGGGTTCAGAAAGGCCATATCTTTGGCCGAGCCTACGGGCTCGGAGATACCCACTTTAAACCGGCCTTGTGCCACATTTTATCCTCGTGGGTGGATAGATAAATACAGGAATCAAGAGATTCAACCAGAGACTCTGCCCGACTGCGACTCAGTCAACACATTCTCCAGGAACGGTCTTACCAGGAATATACAAAAGACTATATGTAAATATTGTGTACACTTTCTTGTTTCAATACATTTTGTTCTAAGTACCTTTTCTGTTGCGTTATTATTCCATGCATTAGTCAAGTTTCAACAGAAACAATGCCGTTTTTAATAAGAAGAGTCGAAATTAATACATAATAATTTTTCCACTATCAATATTCATATGATATTTTTCGTAGTGTTAAGTATAAACAAGTATACAAAAACGGATCATTATTATAGGCTTGAGGGAAATCGAACGTAATCTTCATGGCCTGAATATTGTGTTCATGTATAAACATGTTGATCCCAGTGTTCACTCTTACATTGACATACTCTTGACCCTAGATATTGAGCACCTTTGCCTATAAATATGACGCATTCGGCGGAGGAGGGGCGTAGTCAACAAAAATCGAAAATTGCTTTTTCACTGCAAATAATTCAATATATCATTTCCAAGTATTTTACAAAAAATAGAGCCGATTAAAAAATATTTGAGGCTCAATATAGGTGTATAGTTCGTAAACATAAACCGTAGATTTGTATGTGGAATATCATTACATTATTGCTACATAATTATAGTTAAATCATTAAAGTTTTTTGTCAAAAGTATATTATTTTTGGTCGTATATTAATTTAAAATATTCCTTTTTTACAGGTTTTATTTTTGAAAAGGATTAAGATTATACTAAATTTAAGAATTTCAACCTTGTCCATCGAAATCATTGGAAGAAAGCGACCTCAAAATAACAATGGACAAGAGAGGTAACAAAGCGTAAAAGAAGTAGCTCCAGTTTGTCCAACTTAGAAAACTTAGCATTATAGCCAAAGTATTCTAAAATATTGCCAATAACAAAGGAGAAAAAGAACAAATTGAATATAGCATCAAAATTTATATTATTTTTATTTATTTGTTATGTATCAAAATACATAATTGTCAAGAACGTCTACAGAAAACTTGATATTTCAATAATAAATTATTATTAGTGTTAATGTTTTAATTAAGTCTAAGGTAGTCCTATATTTACAAAGCCTTACGGTTAGCCATGAAAAGAATCGTTGATCGAAATTGCCTAAAAAAAATATATAATATATATATATATTTATATATATATATATATATATATATATATATATATATATATATATAGAGAGAGAGAGAGAGAGAGAGAGAGAATATTAGTGGAAAATATACATACATATGCAAAATATATATAAAAATTCCCATACATGTATATTTTCAGAAAAAAAAAAAAAAAAAAATTTTTCAAGAGGAAGGATCCAGGTAGAACTCAATGTTTAGGACAGAGTAAGGATATAATAAAAAAAGGCTTAAACACTAATATTCCATGGTCATAATTTATTCCATTGGAATCGTAAATACGATCAAATCATCAGACCTACAAATTCAAAATGAAAACAGAAAAAAACAACTCCGGAAATCAAAACAGAATTTAGAAAGTGTAATTATGAGGAGGAGGGACATGAAACCTTAACAGAGAGAATTTTAGGAGATGTTTTTTTAAAAAGAGGAGAGAAAGAAAGTCGACGGATGTCTAATGCATAAAGATACATTTCGTGGTGACATATACACACCATAGACAATTAGGATAGGAGGGAAAAAAAAAAAAAAAAAAAGAGAAGAGGTGGGGGAGAGAGATGGGACGAAGGAAAATAAAATTGTGTTTACTTAAAGGGCCGCTTTGTAATTGAGAAAATTAGTATGACTACAGATTAGAAATCAAATATAAATATATGAAGATGACTATAACGATTGTCTAATTTAGCAAGGACCAAATATTTCTATGTTCAAAAACACATACTAATACACACAAAAACATATACAAGTAGGTACATACACTTAGGCATGTACTCACACACACACCCAGACATACGTGTACATACACATACATATATATATATATATATATATATATATATATATATATATATATATATATATATATATCAGTTTCACGACTCAATGGGATATTCACATTTTCTCGTTGTTTTTCCACTATCAATATTAATACCATATACATTTCTGTTTTAAGAATAAAAAAGCATACACAAAACGGATCATTAGTATAAGGGCGAGGGCAATCGGAGAAGCTAAACTGTTATTATTAAATCTGGAAACAGATTTATTCTTTAAATTAGAGCATTGTAATGCTGATTTTCTCACAAAATCACGCTATGATGTGCCATTGTTTCTGTGTTCCAGTAACACTTCAGCATACCCACAAGTAGAAATCGGGTATTATTATCTGGGTTAGCGTGAACTAATTTAAGTGCCGTTATTACTTCTAAAATTAAACTGGAAATTAGTTTTATTCTCAAAATTAAGCTTTTTTACCGTCTGCTATGGTTTTAACAGAAATGCCAACACGGTGTGCCGTTTACTCAGTATTAGTGTAACAAATCAACTTTGATTATTTTCCGAGTGAGTGCGAAGGAAGAACCAAAAATTATTTTTATTAAATCTAAAATTAGATTGGAAGCTACTTTATTCTTTTTTTTTTTTACTGCTATTGCTCTAACAGGTATCACGCTACGATGTGCAGTTTACACGATGATATAGTTACATTTCAGAATTTCAATATTGCCCATCAAAATCATTGGAAAAAAGCGATCTAAAAACGACAATAGAAAAGAGAAATAAGAAAGCGTAAAAGAAATAGCTCCACTTTGTCCAACTTAGAAAACTTAGCATTATAGCCAAAGTATTCTAAAATGCTGTCAATAACAAAGAAGAAAATGAAAAATACCTAACAACAAATTGAATATAGTATCAAAATTTATATTGTTTTTTAGTTGTTATGTAACTAAATACATAATTCTCAAAAAACGTTTCCGTAAAACTTGATATTTCAATAATAAATTATTAGTGTAATTTTTTTAATTAAGTCTAAGGTAGTCCTATATTCACAATGCTCAGAATATTGAGAAACAGATTATCATAATATGGGGGGGGTTAAAGTTGTTTTATCAGAATAGTTATGCCAAAACAGATTTCGAACCCGGTCCGCCGAGTTCATTTATTCTGTTGGTAACCGTTTCGCTAACCGACATATTCACGTTTTAAATATTCTTACTAATTCCTTTTCATTTAGGAATTTATGTTCGTTGAATGTTAACAAGAGAAAACTGAATTTGATCTCTTAGATCTTCTGATTACTGGTCTAATTTACTGACCACAAAGTAATCATTCTGAGGTAAAAGAAAACAAAACAAAAGCTCAAATAAATGCCTGATCAATGGAAATTGATTACTGTCCAAATACGAAGAGAAATTGCTTTATTTCTACCGTTTTCCTTTTATGCAAATTCGTGTCTGTTATTTTTTTCCCCCTTGTCACCTTTTCTTTTCTTTTCTTCTTTTTTCTTTTTTATTCTTCTTTTTTTCGGACTGTTTATTTCTTGGTTATAGGCTGCGAAAAATGCCTTTGAGGCAGAAATAACCAATGAACAGGAATTGTTGGCTAAATGAGATTATCACAGTTAGACGACTGTCAAAACAATACACATTAAATTTCTCTCTCTCTCTCTCTCTCTCTCTCTCTTTCTTTTTCTCTCACAATTACCATTTTGATACAAAAAAACGGCGATACTGATCTTTCTTCAGATCTGCCCGATGTCTATCACTTTCTCTCTCTTTCTCTCTCTATTTTTCTCTCACACTTTTTCTCTCTCTTTCTTTCTCTCTTTCTCTCTCTCTCTCTTCTCTCCTCCCCTCTCTCTCTCAATTACCATTTTCGTACAGAAAAAAAACTGCTTTATTTTTCGTTCTTCCGATCTGCCCCATGTCTATCACTTTCTCTCTATATATATTTTTCTCTCACTCTTTTTCTCTCTCTTTCTTTCTCTCTCTCTCTCTTCTCCCCCTCTCTCTCTCAATTACCAATTTGGTACAGAAAAAAACTCCTTTATTTTTCGTTCTTCCGATCTAGCCCATGTCTATCACTTTCTCTTATTTTCTCTCTTTTTCTCTTTTTACGGTGTTTCTCTCTCTTTCTCTATTTTTCCTCTCTTTCTCTCTCTTTCTTTCTTTTACTCTCTCTCTCTCGCTCTGTCTATATCAGTTATCATTTTGATACAAAAAAAAAATGCTATGTTTTTCCTTCTTCTGATCTAGCCCATAGCGTAGAACGACGTTATGCAAAGCTGGGGTAAGGAGTTTATAATTTTATTGTTACAACAATGAATGCAAACGCGAGACCTAAATCTCCCATACCTGTCGTTACCTCTTATCTTACTCCGGGCTTCGTTATTCGCCATCAGCCAGTGACTGCGCGTGTGATTCTCCTTTCCGGACGTGAAGCCTACATCCTCATGTGGACGCAAGAGACCATGCCCCGCTGCGACTCGGGTCGGTGTTAATATATTTACCTCACAAAACGCTTTCTTCACACTCACACTCTAGGCGAAACTGGGTGAGATCACGTTCCACCTGTCGATGTCAGCCACAGATATCCCAAATTTGCACTTAGTGGCTTCTTCACCTAGATCAATCTCTTAATGCACCTGGTTTCTAGGGCGTCACGCTGAGTAAAAATGTATATTCTGGCATCTTCCAAGGGAATCCACATATTTTTATAGCACAAAACCAGCAGGAGATAAATACGGTTGGATGTAGAGGATATACTTAGTAGTAGCAGCTTAATGGCACCTTTAAAACCCCATGTTTTCGAAGAAAAATGCTCTTCCCTTTTCCTACAGCTATGCGTAGAGTCACAGACATAACAGGTAGCGATCGTCCACAGTTGTTCTCCATGTAGTACTTTTATTTTTCCGAATTGTAGACATTTTTGGAATCAGAATCTGTCATTGACATAACGTGGATCCCTTTTTCGCAGAAAATATGTCAATCTTGGTTCTTTGTGCCCACACAAATTAACGGTGTCTCAAAAGGAGGATTTTTCCCTTGACACCGCTATTATTTTAACTACCTTCACTCCTCGGCAAGGTTTATTGTTGTAAAAAGCAATGATTAGAATTGTAATAAAAACTACCCATATGATGAGAGTTCTGCTGATGTCATAGCCTAGACATAGACAGTGGAACGAAGACAATTTAAATCGCAGACTAAATAAAGTGTTCAATTCGAAAATTCTCTGAAGGTCACACGGATCGAAAGATACCTGAAGAAGTTCAGAAGGCACAACGTCCGAAACGTTATGATCATGAGAGCAATGACAATGAAATTAGTCCAAACATGATTAATAGCAATAGAGAAACTAAGGAATTGGCAAGATTTTAAGGAGAAATTCTTTAGTCCATTATTGCTACCGTTCTTCTAATTAATGTTAGATTTTTATAAACCTATAATTAATACACGATTTTTTTTATAAACCTATAATTAATACTGGATTTTTATAAACCTATTTTCATTAAATATGTCTGTTTGATGCTTTGACACACATTATCAGTGATGTTTTTAGCAGATTATTAGAGGTTTTGCGTCTTAAAACATACCCCGTACAACGTATCCCTATCCACGGTAAACACTGTCGATACTGATCGGATATCGACATGTCTGCCATCCATCAGCTAAAACTATACTCATAGTATACCTAACACAGTGCGACTCCTTTGACCTTTTATAGTCCAATGAAGAACAACTTCCGGTCCATGAGCTTCTTCGCTTATGCATAAAAACGGAAGTAAATGCAATAACCGTTTTCTTAGGATAACTAATACTGATTTTTTTCATGAATATATAATTAATGCGAATTTTATGGTGAGCATTTTTCGCCCCCAAAAAAAGAGATTTTAGAAGTATTAAGTAGTAATAAACTAGTAAAGTCATATGTGAAAAAAGCTGGCGTTGCAAACGAAAACAGAGAAAACACGAAGAATATTAAGAGCATTGGCTAAAGCCATCGACGAAGCCAAGCGACCATATTTAAATAAACATCACAAACAGATGGCAATATTAAATAATGACAGTCAACATTGGAGTATATGCAATATTTTACCGCCAATTTTCCACTCGTTGATTAAACGTATCTCTTGAACCCTATCGCACTGTAAAAAGAAACAAAAACAATTTACTCTTTTCGCGAAAAAGCTTCCAGCAGTGAATGAGGTTACAATGCAATCGAAATCTGACAATCAAATTGTCTACTTGATATAAACAACATGGCTCTCTACGATATCGCTTGTTCTCGTTAATAATCGCGTGTCTTACGTTCATCTCGCCAGACATGGAAAAAGTCAGCCAACGACAGGGTCTTCCTCTTCATTTTCTTATCACATGGAGCCTTGAATATGCCGTAATTTCCTGATCCTCGACAAAAGATCGTGATTAATGCAGCGCGATTCTAAATGATTCCTGTCTGTGACTGCTTATCTTAGTAAAATGGCCGAATATGGCCTGTGCTAATTTTAAACTCCAATGCTTTAGAGTTAAAATCCAACAAGCATTCTGGATGTGGGGCTTGACTAACTGGTCACATCGGTAGCTGGATTGCCTTTATAGTTTATATTCTTATTCTTCAGAAAATTAAAATTTGAATGTTATATTTCTGGTCGGAACATCAGAAAAATTCGGGACGCCCGAGAGTGCATTGACCGAAATATAGTTTTCCAACATAGCAAAAATGGTGTTAGCACTAGGAATAATGCATAGAATAATAAAACTAATAAACAGTTTAGATTTTTGATAATTATGAACAGAGTTTATGTAGAGTTGATTTAAAGGGATATAACTAAGACTTCAGGAAGAGACATGACACGTGTACTAGAACAATCTACCTCGTTGGATAAAATAAAGGGTTCGTTTCGAAATTCAAATCACTTCAAGAAGGCCGGAGCGTAGAACGGCCGAAACGTTGTGAATATGGCAATGAAGACGAGGATAAATAATAATAATAATAATTATAATAATATTAATGATAATAATAAGAAGAAGAACTTGAAATAGAAATCTCGAAAATGTGGCATTGGGAACATCAACAATCCCTGTTGTAGTTGGAGCCCTAGAACTGGTTGGAAAAGATTGCAGTAGACAAATTGAAGGGATTCCTGGAAGTCCATGTCTCAAGGAGATACAAAAAAATTGTTCTGACAAGTACAGCCCGCACTTTACGAAGGGCTTTATCTATGTAATTTCTTCTTTTTTTTTTGTCCGTGGAAAGTGTCATGCTGCCATTTCTAACCTTAGGTACCTGGGCGGGACCCGGAAAGAAATGTGTAAACGCCAGAAATCAAAGAAAATAAAAATAATAATAAAATAAGAAATATTATTCACAAATAAAGGAAGGCAATAAATTCAAAAGGGAATTTTAAGTGGGTGAAGAAGTGCAAAATAAACCATAATGCACCTCCTGCAGCGGCTAGGAACCTAAAAAAGAAAGCACATGCAATGTACCAAATGCAAAAACGCTGACAAGATGAGCCTCTTCATGGTCAATACTCTGTCCCTTCCAAGCAAGCTGGTGTAGGCAAATCCCATGCTCATCGGTGGTTTTGTAGTGAAGGGTAAAACACTGAAACCGAACGTTTCATTTTCGATGCACAATGCATTAGAAATTAGAAATTAACATGGACACGTAATGAAATTTTGTGTTAACCCGAAATGCAGATTTTGAGATAAATATCCAGAAACAATTGACCATCTTGTATCAAGTTGCAAAGTGTTAGAACCAATTGAATATAAAACTCGGCCTGATAGAGTGGGACATTATTTGCACTAGAAAATATGTCGCTTATGCAGGAAGGAAAACGCAAGAATTGATATGAATATCACTCACACCTGGTGACAGAGGTAGGTTTGGTTTGGTTTGGTTTGACATATCAATCTCAATGGATAATTTAATGCCAACAAAATTTTTATTGCTGGTAATATTTTGTTTTGTCAAAAAACTATTTCTGGTAATATTTTTCCTTCAAAAATTTATTTCTGGTAATAATCGTTTTCAAAAAAGTATTGCTGGTAATATTTTTTTTTCAAAAATGTATTGCTTGTAATATTTTTTTTCTTCAAAAATTCATTGCTGCCAATAATTTTTAAAAAAGTATTTCTGGTATTAAAACCTTTTTTACACTTTCATAGTGTTTTTGAACCAGTTTCAGGGTTAAATATTTGCCCATAGCTTGGACCCTAACAGGTGCCACCAACTCGGGTCAGGGCGGACCTGGGAACAAAAGCAATCAAGAGGCGGTTCCACGCTCCTCAAAACCTCCTGAACAGAGGCCTTGCTACTGGACGTTGTTTATCGTCTTACCCAGGACGCCGATGTAGTTTATCGTCATACCCAGGCTGGGTTACAGAGATAGGACCTATAACAATTTTATGAGACTTTACAATACACACAGACAGGACAATCAAAGCTAATCACCCAGCTATGGCGATCAAACACCACAAAAAAAAATTGCTTACTTGTCATGGCTGTCAATGCAGATTGTAATTTATCTTTTCAAAAACCTATCAAAATACATTCATGAAGTAGAAAGTTTAAAAAAAATGTGGCACATGAGGACATCAATAATTCTGAATTAATAGGAAAAGATTCTGAGAGTCATATTGAAGGGATACCTAGTAGCCCAAATCTTAAAGTAATAAAAAAAATTGTACTCACAAGTACAGCTTACATATTACGAAGTGCTGTACCTATTTAAAAAAGTATGTGATGTTAGTTTTTCGCAAAAATGTTCAATGGAAAATATCATGAAGCCATTTCTGATCTTAGGTCTCTGGTTAGAAAGGGGAAGGAAACGCGTATACAAAAGAAAACAAAGGAAATAATAATAATAATAATAATAATAATAATAATAATACCCGGTTAGGAGATAGGACCTGTAACAATATTATGGTACTAGACAATACACAGGGAGACAGAATAATCAAAGCTATTCTCCCAGACATCGTTATTAAAGAAGGCAAACACAAAAATTGCCTCCTTATTGATGTGGCAGTCCCTGCAGACTGCATTGTATGTTTGAAAATCTTCAAAAAGCTATCAAAATACAAGGACCTTGAAATGGAAATCTCAAAAATTTGGCACATGGGAATACCAACAATCCCTGCTGTAGTTGGAGCCCTCGGATTGATTGGAAAAGATTCCAATAGACTCACTGATGGGATTCCTGGCAGCCCATGCCTTAAAGAAATACAAAAATTGTTCTCACGAGTACAGCCCACACTTTACGAAGGGCTTTATCTATATAAAATATGTGTGTGTGTTTTATTGTTTGTTTGTTTTTTAAATTGCTCATTGGAAAATGTCATGATCCCTTTTCTGACATTAGGCTTCTGGTCGGGACACGGAAAGAAATGAGTACACAAGAGAAATCAAATACTACTACTACTACTATTTATAATAATAATAATAATAATAATAATAATAATAATTGCTTTGATATCACACTTGCGTAAAAAGACGATATGAATAGATCCTGATCTATCTTGCAGTATCTTGAGGCACGAACATCGTGATAGCCGAACAGGGGAAATAAAGCGGTACCAAAACTTGGCATGGAAAATCAGAGATTTATATTAAGCAGCAGCTGAAGTTGTTCTTTTTTTCAGGTTGTTGCACTTGGGACTATTTCCAGAAAACTTTCTGTCTCGCAAGATACATTGGGGATTACCTGACATCGTTGGGGGTACGCAGGTGAGAACACTACTTAGAACAGCGCATGTGCTGAGGAATCATTTCCGTCTCTAAACTTCAGGTAGAGGCTGAGATATGATCACCTTTACACAGTCGAAACATCTAAGACAAAGAGCGGATATCGAGTATAATGATAATAAACGGCCTGATGACAATATCAGACATAGCTCTCATGGCTTCAGATCTTAAATGACTGAAGATGTTAGCATGTAAGCGTTTTAGGATGGACAGCTGCAACTATCTCGTTTACTTCTACGGAATTGCTTGTCAGGGGCTAACGTACTGTGAATCTTTGTTGAGCTGGGGCAATGAGTAGGTAACTTGTCAGCGTCTGAAGAGGGTTGTTTTTCTTTTTAAGTTTGATGGATGAAGCAACGAAGGCGACTTGAGTGTCATAATCAGACACTTGAGAACACTCCCAATAGTAGACCGTGTGAACGAACTGAGTTACCCGGCCGGAAGGTATTTATTACCGGGCTCTAAATGCAAAGTTACGCACTTCTATGTTTTTCCCCCATAGCCTGTTACGATATCGTAAATACTGAAGGGGATGTATGTGCCTGATATACACTTCTCAGACTGGGTGTCATGATGAGTATATCGGCCTCCGAACCATTGTTTCTTTTCTCTCACTACTCGCCTGTGGATCTCTCATCTGACTTTTTTGATTTCATCTCTTCCAAAATTTAAATGCAAACGTCGTCAACATCTGTCTCTTTGAATCCTAATCTTTCATTGTCCCCTGTCTTCTATAACGTTTTCTTAGGGTTTTTTTCATTCTTAGTAATAATCTTATGTCTTAATGGCTTTATCACCTTGCTTAGGTAAAATAATTTAAAAATCACAGTATCATTATTGATGTACTACTCCCTCATTCAATAATAATAATCAATAATAATAATAATAATAATAATAATAATAATGACTCGAAATTATCAAGCATACATACTAAAATACTAAAATATTGTGTTAGCCCAAAATGCAGATTCTCTGATAAATATCCAGAAACAATTGATCATCTTGTATCAGGTTACACGGTATTGGGACCCACTGAATATAAAACCCGGCATGACAGAGTGGGCCAATATCTGAACTGAAAAAATCTGCAAATTCTACTGGAAAGAAACTGAAAGAAATTGGTATGTGAACCACCCAGACCCGGTTATGGAGATAGGACCTGTTACAATTTTATGGGGCTACACAATACACACTGACAGAACAATCAAAGCCAACCGCCCAGACATTGTTATTAGAGTCCGAAAACAAAAAAGTGACCCCTTATTGATATGGCAGTCCCTGGGGACTACAATCTATCTTTGAAGATATTCAAAAAGCTATCAAAATACAAGGACCTTGAAATCGAAATCTCGAAAATGTGGCATATGGGAACATCAAAAATCCCTGTTGTAGTTAGAGCACTCGAATTGGTTGGAAAAGATTCCATTAGACTCATTTAAGGGATTCCTGAAAGCCCATGCCTTAAAGAAATACAAAAAATTGTTATCACGAGTACAGCCCACACTTTACGAAGGGCTTTATCTATGTAAATGTGTGTGTGTGTGTGTGTGTGTGTGTGTGCGTGCGTGCGTGCGTGCGTGCCTTTTCTTTTTTTTTCAATTGGTCAGTGAATGCCATTTCTAAGCTCAGGTATCTGGACGGGACGGGACACTGAATGAAAGGTGTACACACCAAAAATCAAAGGAAATAAAATAATAATAATGATGATAATAAAATGAAAAAAGTTTACCCATTTTCATAGACGATGATAGTGACCAGGTTTGATATTGCTTAACTTCAGGTGTTTCAACGTGATCTGTCCATAATAATAATATGAGTCATTTCAATCAGTTCAGCCTTCTCTTTTTAATTGTTATTAACATCGTTTTGTAGTTGCTCTTCTTGAAATCAATTTCATACATTTCCCAAGAGTATTTGCACGTGAGTAAATATAACGAAGTCAAGCGCAATTCGAACTCGGCTCGTCGTTTCCGTAAACTCCAGCCATTATCCATTGCTTCATGGTACCTCTAGATGTTTGGTTTGCTTGATTTTGTTTAGAGGCATATCAGCCGTTATTTAATGCCGAAATCTAAATATTTTATGGCTTTAACTCAATACATTTTGAACGCAATTGTCTGACTTCAGCTACAGATAAAATGTCTTGTTGTTCATTTTGTAAAATTTAATGTTGGTATTTCTACAATAAAATGTATGTATTTATTTTATTTCAAAAATGTTTTCTTATACTTTCATAATAATTTATTTTTGTATGTGGGGTTAACTATTTACCCATAGCTGGGACCCTACCAACTGCTGCCACCTCGGGACAGGGTGGGCATGGGAACAACAACAATTACGAGGTAGTTTAAAGCTCTTCAAAACTTCCCAATAAGTGGCCTTACTGCCGGATGTAGTTTATCGTCATACTCAGGACTAGCTTCTAAAGGAAAGCGAGAAGAAAAGTTTAATCATCAATTTTTAGAAGACATAAAGCATGTTCGTGAACATCTGCCCAAAATGTGAACTACGCATTGGAGACGTCATTATCAAGGAAATAGAGATATTCAACTGGAGCTTTTTATGACAGACTAGCAGCATAGCCCGGCGTTGCCCGGGCTTGATTCAAAAATTGTACGACTCATAAAGCAATCGCTATCACTTGACTTTAAATATTTTTGCCCTTCCTTGCCTTTAAAGGAGTGCCCTTTGCCGTGCTGATGTTGCTACATGCCTTACTTCTTGCCTATCTCACACTGCGAATTTTTTCTGAGCTCTATACTAAACATTAAATCTGTTACGAAAAAAGAACTAAACAAAATGAACACAAAATGATCAACTTTAAAAAAAGGACTCGTAACTGAAAAAAAGAATGTTAACAACAAATACTTTTTCACACCCAACCCAGTTCTGCGGAATCAGAATCAACGTTGAGTTTAAGCAAGCGAATGAACCAATTGGAGTAAAGTGCCATGCAGATTTAAATTTTTCAAACTTGTGACGAATGCAGCTATCGATTTTTTTTTTTTGCATGCTAGCATGCTAGTTAACATTCGTGTCAGTCATCTGTTGGCTCTAACGCTGGCCAATAGAATCTTCCTGCCTATTAGTGTAAGCCAGCTATAGGCTCTCACTCCGGCCAGTGCAAAATAGCCGCAAACTACATGAAAAGTACCGTAGAAACAGGAAAAAATTGATAATTTCCATTATCGATGGGAGTTAGGAAATGCAAAGTAGGTCTTGGTCTTCCCGCTAACTTGGAGCATGTGCATGTATATTTTGGTGCAAATCCGTCGAAAATTGCGGCCGTGCATTCGTTACAAACACACACATCCTGCCTTTTATAGATAGAGATGAAAAACGTGATATTAACATCCAAGGGTAAGTTGAAATACCAAAATATGCCTCCCAAACGCTAAACAAAATATTAAGAGATAGGAAAGGTTTGTTAAAAACAAAGAAAAAGATGATTAGCTGCCCTGCTATCATTCTTCCTATATAGCCGTGAGTGCTGGATGGAGAGAAGAGTTGAGACAACGGAGATATGGTTCTACAGAAGGATGTTGAGAATATAAAGAACGGAACATATGAGCAACGACAAAGTTTTGTTTTTTTTATAAAAATGTTAACATAAAGGACACTTAGGATCAAAAAGAAACATTTGAAGTTTTCTTGATGCATAATGCGAAAAGAAGGTCTGGGGAATTTAACATCCACAAGACATATTGAAAACAAGATTCTCAATTAAAAATCCCGACCCATTATCCATCACACCACCTGCACATCCAAACTTAGAGCACATGATATTTCCAAGTGATCACCTATCTAGGTAGTGACCAGGCTCGATATTGCTCAACTTCGGTGGTCGTACGGGTACGGCTGTTTCAACGTGATGTGACCGTAATCCCTTGAAGGCAAGATGGACAAAAAGAAACGTTTAGTAACATATATAACGAGATTATGTAAATAAATGGCAGAAGTAGATGGATTATTAAGAGACAAATATTGTTCAAGGCCAGAAAAGATAGGAAGTTGTGGAGAGTCATGATATTAGATAACTGAAGTGATTTTTATCATGTTTAGGTACTTTCGAATCAGTATCACACTTTTCATCTCTCATTATTATCTTCCCTTGTGTTTGTTTTAATTTTCGTTTCATAATGCACACTTTACACGCCCCCCCACCATTTTGCACAAATTTAAGAAAATCATAAAATAACAGGAATATATATCGTTTACAGGACAAAATAATATTCAAACAGAGGACGCAATCCGGGCCTGAAGCCCAATAGATTATATTACAAACAATGAGAAATAATTTGTCATATAATGGATTTCGATGTCATAACAGGCTAAAGAAAAACCGTAAAAAGAATATAATGAACAGCTGAACAAATACCTTGATCTATGAGAATACAGAAAATAATTGTGGAAGATTGAGAAGAAACGGATGTCTATCATGAATCGCACACTTGGAAAAATTCTGTTGAGATTGCACAGAGTCTAGAAAGATTAGAAAATCCGATAAAGAAATAAAACCATCCAGATGACAGCTTCAATGGAATCGACAAGAATACTGAAGAGAGTAATGAAATATAGAGAAAATGAAACTTCAAATGAATCCATAGGGGCTTACCCCTTGTTTTCTGTTTAGGGTTGGGTTTCAGGCTCCTTCTAAGCCCTACTTCAGCTCTATACACTCTGACGTCTCCGCCTGGATTCTGAAATTTTATTCACTAATTAACTTTGTCTCGCCCAAAAAGCAGAAGATAGGTTCGCCTATCGTCCGGTTCACACTCCTCCACGGTCTTTTAAACAGGAGTAAAGTTCTATCGCTTGTTTTCTGCTTAGGATTAGGTTTCCGGTTTACTTCAACTGTATATATCTAACGTCTCTGACTCAACTGATTTTATTCACTAATTATTTATTTATTTATTGCCTTCTCTCCCAATAGGAGTATATAGGGTCGCCTATGGTCCAGTTCACACTCCTCCCCGGTCTTTTGAACACGTGTGGAAAGTTTATCTCTTGATTCAGGAGTGGGTTTCCGGCTCTTTCTAAAGTCTGCTTCCACACTATTACATCTAACGTTTCCGGCTAAACTCGGAAATGTTATTCGCTAATTAAATGTTGACCTTTCCAAGTCTAGAGATAGCCGTTATTTTTCATGCATAGCGCCAAGAACTTCACTTCTTACCCTTTCTTACGCTAATAGGACGCCACAGAGAGAGAGAGAGAGAGAGAGAGAGAGAGAGACCCTCTAGCTTGAGTGGCTCTTGGGCCTTGAATTGGGTGAATATTAGTAAAAAAGACAAACGGTAAGTGACATTGCTGATCATTAAGGAATATCAAAATTAATATAAATTTACTTCTTTTGTCATTTTATTTTGCTTGTTTTTTAAGTTTTTTTCAAATTTAATCATTTCACCCTAAATGCCGGGTGTAACATCAAAATTGTCCAAATCGTGTAGCAGCATGTGCGATAATTGTCCATCCCACAAAATGTTTTAAAATCTAAAAACCACTGATCTCTCCTTTGAACTTACCCCCACGGCACCATGGGGAAACGACTGGCTTATATCATTCAATACATCCAAAACTAAACTCGTAATATTTCAACCCAAAGCAGACACTAAACCTGAACCAATCATGCCTCTAACACCTATTCGGGCTAAAGTCCACCCCCAATCTTAAATAGAACGCGTATATTCGTACCATCGTAACAGATACTGCTCTGCTCATTGTATCACTCAAGAAAATACCTAAAACCCTCTACCATGCATCATCTTGACAAGCGTCAGATGAAGAATGGGTTATGACTACTATATCTGCATTGGCCAATCTTCATTTTCCAGCTCCACAGAGTTTAATAGCGCTAAACGTGATATTGCTCCCTGCAACCCTTATCCCACAGATAAGGAAAGCGAGAAGAAAGGACTAAACATCAATTGCTAGTAAACAGAATATATGGTTGTCAACAAAAGAAATAGCTTAATATTGGTGTTGCAAACTAGGGATCCCAAAATCTACAAGTTCAAAAATTTCAATATCTCGGAAACTTTTCAAAAGAAGGCGGTAAATACGACACTGAAATCCGAAGCAAGAGGAATAGCAAAAGGTGTCTTCCAAAAGCTAAGCAAATTATAAAGAAACGGGAAAATTTCGTTAGAAACAAAGAAAAGAGGACTGAAGTCCGACGTAATATCTAAACTCTTATATGGCAGTAAATGCTGAAGAATCTCCTCATGGATGAAGAAGAGACTTCTGCTAACAAAAATGTCGTTTTATGGAAGAATTCTCAGTATACAAAGGACTGAATATGTAAGTTTTGTGATGCCAACGAATACTCGTTGTCACTTTCGTAATACTCGTTGTAGTAGAGACTTTGTAATCGCAGATACAATCATAGTAACGCCGTTGAACAATACTGGTGTAAGACGCCTTCGAATAACACTCGCACTAATAGTATTTTCTCGATAATACTCGCTAGAATAGTAACCCGTGTAGTGATCTGAATAGAGAAATAGTATAGTGACTCGAGTAGAGAATACAAGTCCATTAGTAATAGAGGATAGAGTAGAAATAACGATTCGTATAGTAATAGAGGATAGAATAGAAATAGAGATCGTTAGTCTCAGCTACTTACTACATATATGCATTTCCTCTGTAGTTACGTGGTCTACTTAATTCAATAATGGGATCACCTGTGTTTGCTCACTGGCGACCCATGTTCAAACTCAAGTGTCGGCAGCGACACTTTATTCTTATATAACAGTAAGTAACGACAAAATTTTACAGAAGATGGAAACGAAATCAACATTTATAATTAACATCAGAAAGAGGCAGTTGAAATTTCTCGGGCACTTAACGAGGAAAGAGGGCTTAGAGAATTTGATGCACACATGACATACTGAAGGCAAGAGAGACAAAGTAAAACTGTGCATAACCTACCTAACGAGCATGTGTAAATGTTTGGGTGAATAGTGTTAAGCATGTTTGCCGTAGTCTTTGCATATAGAATCCAGTGAATTACGAAATGTGTTCAATATCAGAGGTCGGCGGTGAAGATTCGGAGAAAGTAGCAGCTGTTAAGTAATTCTTTAAGTCTTCGATATCAGAGGTTAGCAGTGAAGATATTTTGGGAGAAAAGCAAAATGGCTGCCTTTATACACGTCGGATAGAATATTTTGAGCTTTCTGATTGGTTAACCCTTCTCTTGCTGGACTATAAAATGAGTCAGCTCATTTTGGTTAGCTCACTAGTACCCAAAAATTCTAACAAACAGAATTTAGGAAAGACGGAAAAACGATTTACAAAGAGCTACAAAGAACAGGGAATTGTGGAGTGTAATGATCGCCTACATCCTGAAGGGACATGACACATACAAGAAAAACGGATAGAATTAAACTTTTTTTTTAAATGTATAAATGAAAGATTTTTCACAATAAATGCAATTAATGCAAACTACATTTTATTATTTCTCAAATCATTATTAATCGACTCGTTTTAGACAGGGATGTACGCGAATCACTCACAAGAAACATGATATTTGAAATACGGAAATAGAAAAAAAAGAGAGAGAAAGGGAGGATGGAAGATGAAAAGAAAAGAGAGACAGAAGGAAGGGAAAAAAGAACTAGAATCACTAAGGATTAAAATAATCGCATTGAAATTGGTCCTTTTAATTGTGTGGCTATGCAAGCGGACTATTGGATAGCGGCTCGGAGCGTAAAATCAGCGAGTCGAGTTCGGATTCGATCATTCATTTTGTAGTCCTTGAGAAAGGTATAAATTCATCTCTTCTTCCCACAGCTATAGGTTAAATATTAGGACGTGCATCTGATAAAGGTCTTGTTATTCCATAAAAAAGTTATTAAAACAAAATTCACTGGCAAAATAAAAAGAAAAGAAAATAATTATGAAAATATGCTTTGGCCTTAAATAATAGACAAAGGGTTGATAAGCTATAAAAAAAACAAAAAACAAACAAATATACCTTTTAATTGCGACACATAATTGTAATGTTTTGATAAATATATTTTCGTTTTACAACATTTGGACGAGGTTTTAGAGTTTCTCCAAACATGCGACATTACTATCCGAATATGTGATATTCTCTCTGAATAGAATGTCAGAATAAATTTTTAAAAAACACGAGAAAGAATTGCAAAAAAATTAATTAAAACAGCAAGAGGAATAGTCAGCAGACATGTTCTCAGAGGTTTGAAACCAATTCTGAAAAAATAAGTTGCTCCAAGGAAAGCAAAAATATGAAGACTGTCTTTTTCATGGCACCATCATTTTTCTTTGGGTTTTTAAAAAATTTTGGTTGCTTTTTACTTTTATCTCGTAATTCAAAACTTACAATACGCACTCGAGGTTCTCCAACGGACAGTTTATCTACAAAAGTTTTTTTCCCATACTTTACACCGATACAAGCCTATTCTAATGATAATAACAGAGACGTTTTCATTTCATTATTTTCTTTGGAAAGTAAACAATTACTAAGGAAAAATGGAATGGTCGTACGCCGTCAGTGATACAGAGTCAGTTATTCTAAATATATTTTCTTTCGAAATTCTCTTTTGTAGAACTCTATTCAGGTTTCCTGCTTTCTTTTCAAATACGATCTTCAAAAATTTAAATGCAATGTCAATCTTCATCTTATATCTGCTTTAAATTCTGTTTTTATTATCCTCTCTGTTCATGTCCACTCTCCCAAAGCTAGTATCTCTTAGTGCCTTGCTTGGAGTGAAATGATTAATATATATATAGATATATATATCAGTTTCATGACTGAATGGGATATTCACATTTTTTCGTTGTTTTTCCGCTATCAATATTAATACCATATACATTTCTGTTTTAAGAATAAAAAAGCATATACAAAACGGATCATTAGTATAAGGGCGAGGGCAATCGGAGAAGCTAAACTTATTATTAAATCTGGAAACCGATTTATTCTTTAAATTAGAGCATTGTAATGCTGATGTTCTCACAAAACCACGCTACGATGTGCCATTGTTTCTGTGTTCCAGTGTTCCATATATATATATATATATATATATATATATATATATATATAAAATATATATAGGTGTAACAAGAATTGTCCAAATCTTGTAACAGTTTAATTGTCCACCCCACAAAATGTTTTATATATATATATATATATATATATATATATATATAAGATACTAAACTAATTGAGTTACTTTTACCAGGTTTTTTTCAGATAAGACGTTTAGCCATCTTGACACTATTTGTCGTAAGAATTACTGAGTTATTCAGCGAGAAAGAGATCAAGTTAAAATTCTTTTGTGTCAGCCTTACTATGTTTCAAACTGAGCAATGGTGAGAGGAAAAATATCATTGAGGTCTTCTGTAATGGTACCAATATTCATACTCTGGCTTCCATCTGCAAAGTCTATTCAAGAACCATCAAGGGAAGTGTGAATAAGTTTAAAAAAGAGAGAACTGTAGAGAGGAAAACTGGATCAGGAGGTCACAACAGGAAGGGGAATCATCCTTTCAATTTAGAGGTATGAGATCAATTAGAAAAGATCAAACTCAATCCGTAAGACCTATGACACGTGATGGTCCAATGAGCAGTAAAAAACGACTGAAAATGTAATCATTAAACCGCTGAGGCACACACACACACACACACACACACACACACACACACACACATATATATATATATATATATGAAGAAATATAACAAAACTATTAAATAAGCGATATAAACAAAATTTTAACTACGTTAATAAAAACACCGATTAAAATAAAAATAATAAATAAATAAATATATAAGATATGAAATAAAAATAAAAAAATAAAAATAAAAATAAAAAATAAAAATAAATAAAAACAAGCAAAATACTTTAATCCAAATAAATAAATAGACTACCCAGAATGCACCACTGACCTGTATATATATAAATAGCTGAGAAAAGTAACAGCATTCGTGGCCTGACGATTGCATCTAGCAAGAAACAGACTGTCGCCACTAAGTGTTGACTTCTATGTTCACTTTTATATATATATATATATATATATATATATATATATATATATATATATATATATACATGAACTTTATTTTAATCCTCCATGAACGTCCATTCCTTTGTTATGATTAATTAATGATGAATATATCATTTTTGTTTATGATCGACTTCATTGCGATTCTTAAGCTTGGAGAGTAACTATACCTTCTATTGCTGAAATACTGTTAAAAAAACCTCTGTGAATTCCAGTAAGATATCTTGAATCATTTTTAATATACAATCAATGGTTTAAAGTTTTAACTAACAAATGGATTATTTTGCTTTTACACGATTTGGACAATTTTGCTGTTACACACGACACACACACACACACACACACACACATACACACACACATATATGCCAGGTGTATAAATACCGGTATTGACTTGAGTGGATATTAAATGACTATTGTGTAGAACTATCCAGTCGAATTAGTGTGAATTACTGTGCGCCGAGGATTTGGGTTTTCATTTAGGATTTACCGGACGTTAAGCCGAGTCTCGCTACAAACAATGTATTCTCTGAAATTGTTAATAAGCTTTGGTTTACTTTTACTTCTTTGTTCTTATTATTTATTGTTCTTAGTATTTATTTGCGGTTGAAATTATTTACTGTTTTATCTTAACATTGAAGTATTGAGCTATACTTAATTATTAACGGCCACCGTACATCACAAGATCTTTCTATAAATACTTCCACGGCAACTGCTCGGGGGGGGGGTATTTATGAATTTAACCTCACTACTAAACTTGCGTCGATACCTTATGTTATGGACGACCGCTAGAAAAAAAAAATATATATATATATATATATATATATATATATATATATATATATATATATATATATCCTCCGCGTAGAATTCGTTTCTTCAATATCCTCGTCGTCACTATTATGGTCCAGGTTAGGACCAAGGAAGAACAACAGGAACACAAGAGTAGAAATAACGAAGGTATATTACACGAAATAATAATACAAGATGTGGAAGATGTTAGTATGACTGTCAGTCTGATTTGGAGTGAACTACTATCGGCTTGACTCGATTCGACCCTCTCTCTTGAGAGACGTAGTATACATCGTGTTAGGAAGAGTTCATTCTGTAGTTATAGGTAAGGACCCATGACACCTTATCAATTTACAGTTGAGCAAGCTAGACGCAGTAAATTCTATACTGTTTCTTTTCTCGTTTTTTGGACGTCCGTTTCGGCTCCCTGCTTTCCAGTCAACATTAATCTGTCAAATTCTAATATGAATGTATCGAGTATAAGTGACGTGAAGCTCCATGAAACTGCTCTACAAATGACGTCTTTATATAAAAACTGTTCAAGGAGTTAAAATCGTCACAATTTAAAAATTCTGTTGATTTTTGTTTTATAGCCTAGACAGATGAGGCATATAAGACAGCGCAAATAAATACATATAGAAACTGATTGGAGATCAAGTTTCTAAAGTGACGCCGTTGAAATAAATATCAGTAGCTTAATGTTAATACTATTTTGACTTGCTAATCTAAATTGTGCACTTCTTTGGTTTGGTTTCTATTGTTTTACGGTATACCAACCTCAATTGGCTATTTAATGTCGAAAAGATTTTTACTGCTGGCAATATTTTTTTTTTCAATAATGTATTGCTGGTAATATTTTTTTCCGAAATGCGTTGCTGGTAATATTTTTAATGTACTGCTGGTAATATTTTTTTAATGTATTGCTAGTAATATTTTTTTAATGTATTTCTGGTAATATTTTTTAATGTATTGCTGGTAATATTTTTTTAATGTATTGCTGGTAATATTTTTTAATGTATTGCTGGTAATATTTTTTCTTCAAACCTTTGATCTGCTGATAACCTTTTACAAAAATGTATTACTGGTATTAAAACCTATTTTTACACTTTCATAGCGATTTGACCCAAGTCTGGGGGGTCAACTATTTACCCAAAGCTAGGACCCTAACAGGTGCTACCACCCTGGGTCAAGGTGGGCCTGGGAACACCAGCAATTAAGTGTTGGTTCCACGCTCTTTAAAACCTGATCAGAGGACTTGCTGTTGGATGTAGTTTATCGTGTTGTCCAGGACGCTGATGTAGTTTAATGTCTTTGTCAGGACTCTTGTGCTCGTGTGAGATAAATTTAATCTTTGTTATGAGGTGGGATCATCGGCTAAAATTGTCGAAGTAGTAGTTTTTCCAAAATCAAATTCAAGTTAAAAAGTATCGTATATTTTTTTATAGCTAACAGCTGATTCGTCGTACTCTTTTGGATTTCCTGGACGTTTTCAAATCTTGTTCCTTTCAAGTAGGATTTAACCTTTGCAAAGAGAAAAAAAACCGGCGATATATGGAGAATATTGGGATTGCCGGACCTGGCTAACGTTGTCCTTTGCGAAAAACTGCTGCACAAGGCATGGTTACTGATGGGACGTCTGTAACATGGCAAAACAATCGCAAACTAGAAACTTTCTTTCCAAACACTGTTATAAACAATTGTAGTGAGCGACAACGTTTGAATACGTGACCGTGTTCAATGTCAACCTGCGCCAAGCGTCTTAACTCTGAATACTTTAGCTCCATTACCACAGCAACAGTCCGATACTGTTTGATCAGACCTCGTTAAAATATCACTTTTCATAGCTAAAATAATACTTGAGATAAATAATATCATGGGAGGTATCAGCCGTAGATATCCACTACCAAAAATCAAGTGAAGGTATCTACTTCAAATAGAATGTGTCCACTATAGAAACGTTTGAAACAATGTTGGATAAAAAAAAATAAAGGACATTTGAACTCGTAAATAGTTAATAACATTATTTACGAGTTCAAAAGCCCTTAACGAGTTCAGTAGCCTATCGATCACTCTACTATATGCCTATCCAAACGACTTATGTTACACCTACCCGACCATGACCCAATTAGAATTCGTTTAAACACACACAAAAACCTACCAGATTCCATCCAACACATACTGGTAGAACATACATGCATAATAAACTTATCAACACATAAAAGAGGAGTAGAAAAAATAGAAACCCTAATAAGCAAAAGGAAAAAAAGCCATCACTTAATAATTGTTGTGGTAGGATCCACCTAATTTGCATAGTGGAGTACCGACCATATAAATATGGTTGGTACCGGCAAGAGAGGCAAGAATCAAGAGATTCACTCTCAGTCGAACTCTCTGCATTTTGCAGTGAGGGACCCCGACGAGGCTTTGCCGAGAGGCAGGGTTTCATCCGGGGTGGTAGACAGGCCTTGAACCCGTCTAGGCGGGTTCAGAAAGGCCATATTTTTGGCCGAGCCTACTTTAAACCGGCATTGTGCCACCTTTCATCCTCGTAGGTGGATAGATAAATACAGGAATCAAGAGATTCAATCAGAGACTCTGCCCGACTGCGACTCAGTCAACACATTCTCCAGGAACGGTCTTACCAGAAATATACAAAAGACTATATGTAAATATTGTGTACATTTTCTTGTTTCAATACATTTTGTTCTAAGTACATTTTGTGTTGCATTATTATTCCATGCATTAGTCAAGTTTCAACAATAACATTAACTATAAATACGAACCTAATGTAATGACCGTGTTTAGAAAATAAACATTCATATAACTCTAGATACATAAATGTCACAATCCATACATTCAGTTAAACGTAAAAATAATAAAATGAATTGAAAATGGGTCAAAGTATAACTGGAAGTGCTCGGACATTTTCTGTCCAGAAAAAAAAAGTACAAACACAAGAAAAATAAATAGAAAGCTTAAGTTCAGGAATTTGTCAATCGTCTTTAACAAAACATGTATAAAACAGGGATTGCTGATAAATAAATATAATATATATATATATATATATATATATATATATATATATATATATATATATATATATATAAGGTCTGATAAAAAAAATGTATCGGAATTGTTACAAGATTAACGGTGCTAAAGTACGCAGAGTAGTCAGATGGCACAGATTGACTTTGAACTCTGTCGCGCATACACACTAAATTCGACCGATCTCGTTCACTTGTTTATAGAATTTCTTGGAAAAAAGTATGTAGAATGTGGTAGTCCCACGAGATCATAAAGGTTCCATCAGTGACCATGACTTCAGAAACAGGTTGAAGACGCTAAAATAATCCACGAGGATGCGACGAGGCATCTGTTCGTTATTTCAAAATAGGAATTCTATAAACGCCTCCATTAATGAGAAAGATGCTGGATAAATAGTGTGGTTTCAGAAGGGGAATACTTCGAAGGGAATTAAATGTCGCATTGATATGTTTTGTAGTTTTCTTTTTATAGCACACGTGCCGATACTTTTACGAACAGACTTATATATATATATATATATATATATATATATATATATATATATATATATATATATATATATTGAGAGATAATAAATTTATATGCAAGCGTTATTATAGAGGATGCTCATATTTGAAATAGATACTCCATCTTTTTTTTCTTTGAACAGTGTGTATTGCATATTTTGTTTATTAAGATTTCTCGACTACGCAAGCCAATCGGATACCTGCTTATTAAAGTAAAAAGAAAGATAGAGCGTCTATTTCTAATATGACCATCCTCTATAATAACGTCTGAAGTAATAAAAATGTCGGAGCAAAAATAAATTTATTAATTCTTGAGAATTATTGATATATCTGTGTGTTAGATATAATGCGACAAAGTGGAAAAGCTATTCAAACATCTTTTGCTTTTTATGATTAGAGTCTTCAGGTCGGAACCCGGGTATAAGGAATCTATGTTGGGATTTTGAGGAAGCGGAAATAAAATTCTTATTAGACGCCACGATCAGAATATATATATGAGTTTGAGATTATCTCTTTCTGAGTAGATCTTTGATTTTTCTTCCAAGTGTGTAAAGATATACACTAGGCGTGGCTTAATTTGTAATCCAGCAGGCGTTAACGGCTTTAATATGGGGAAAAACATCTAACTAGATGCAGCCTCTGATAAGTATATTCCTCTTGCTCAAAATTAAAACGCATTTCTACTTATACACGGATTTGTCTCTTATTCTAATCTGAAGATTCTTCAAGGACACACGGCACAGTGGATATAGGTGTTAGTTAGATCCAGTGAGAGGACCCAAAGAGTGTGAGTTCAATACCCGGTTAAGGCAGTGGAGAATGGGTAGGGGAATTAACAGGAGATAACTGACAACTGATATCCATTAAACATGGCACATGGAACTAGAAAAGTCTATCCCAGTGTTATAGAGTAGTTTCACAGTGGAGGCTTGTATTTCACTAAGTCGGTCCTAAAATAGGTTCGAATAGGTACTTGATATAACAGTTAATGACACAGCAATCTAGTTGTGGTGGCTGATACTTTAATATCCGACTAACGGTCGTTCGACATCGACTGACTAACCAACTCTCTGAGCCACTTAGCGACTGCTACTACTACTACTACTTATTATATGTGGGAGAGTCTATTAACAATAGAATAGGTGTGTTCGAGTATAACACCCAGTGAGCGAAATAAAGGGTTCAGTTTGACATTTCAACCACCTGAGAGAAGGCGTACAATGGCCGAAACTTTGTAATAAATATGGCGACAAAGATGACCATTTTAAGAAATAAGCGATAGCCTACACTATTTACATTATTCAGACTATTGTCCTCATCTTTGTCGCCATGTTCATGGACATGGTGACAAAGATGAAGACAATAGTCCGAATAATGTAAATAGTGTACATAATACCTCATCTCAATAATATAGACAGATACTGAAGGGCCGAAACGTTGTAATAAATATGATGACAAAGATGGGGACAATAGTCCGAATAATGTAAATAGTGTACATAGTACCTCATCTCAGAAATATGGACAGATACTGAAGGGCCGAAACGTTGTAATAAATATGGCGACAAAGATGAGGACAATAGTTCGAATAATTTAAATAGTGTACATAATACGTCATCTCCGAAATATAGACAGATACTGAAGATTCCTGTCATAAAAAGGTGAACTCAGTTGCCTAAATAGTAATTGCAACATTAATCGTTTTCTTATATGGAAACATTTGGCATTCCTTAACTGAGCAGTTTGTGTCACTGTCAGTTATAAAACCTTTGACTTAAAACAGTTTTCCAAGAAAATAGTTTTCTTAAGGGAAATCACTGTTATCTCTGTTTCCTGTATTGATGGGGGTTTCCTGCCTAATATTTTGTTTTATGTAATGTGGAATGCAAACACCTTGATTATGATATTTTTTTTTCTTTGAGTTACATGTAATAACAACTTTAGGTGTTGTTGCTCTTGAAATTCACAAGTGATTTGGTTTAGGTTATTTAGTGCAGTTCTTTGTTTCTGACTTTGTAGCGCCAGTCAAAAAACAAACAAAAAACAACAAATTTCTCACATTGTCTCATTATCTCCACTTCTTTTCAGGTATTATATACACCATACTGATATCGATATATATGTATCATATAACTTCTGTTACTGCCTAAGTGATTAACCCAGAGTGTATAAACCTATGTAAAGTACTTGGGGATTTGTAGAGATTATTTAAGACATTTTTGTCATTCATTTTTCATCAGCAGATTATGATCATACTTAAAACTGATTATTTCCCTGTTTGTTCCTACAAAGATACACTGAAATGTGCGAAAAGTGAATAAAATTTTGTTCGGAATGTCGGTGGAAAAAAGTTTATGTTGGGTTAAGATTGTTCAATGGGGGACAGGCGGGATAATGTTCTTTTCGACTGGCTTCAATCAGATCGAGGCTTTTGTCCACGGGTTTTGAAAGACGTGTTGACTTCGTAAACGCCATGTTTGAATAAAAGAACTGAGAAACGAAAAGACAGCAGAACCAAATGACAACTCAAGTAAGAAAGGAAATAATAAAATGAAGTACGGAAGAAGGAATGAAAAAATAACACTTAAAATGAAAGAATATACTTAAAAGAATGGAAAGATGTATGAAATAAATAAATAAGAGGCAAAAGTAATGGCGAAAATATCAATGAAGCAAATAGGTAAAAGAAGTAAAAAAAAATGAAAGAATGAAATAAAAAAGAAGAAAATAACAGAGAGAAAAAAGAAAGAAAACGAATTAAATTAAGTAGACTAAAATGGATCAAAGATGAAGAAAAAGAATGAATGTTCGTAAGACGGAGATTTGGCTAGAAAAAAAGAAAAAAACGGAAGATAGAAGTGTTTAACGTCTCCTGCTAATACCTCATAAATAATGAACTATTCCGTTTTGATTGCATAAAGAAACAAAACAAATTCGAAAGAAAGAAAGAAAGAAAGAAATAAAGAAATAAACAAAGAAAGAAAGAAAGAAAGAAATAAACAAATAAATAAATAAATAAATAAATAAAGAAAGAAAGAAAGAAAAAAAAAAAAAAAAGAAAGAATAATAAGAGGCAAAAGAAATGACGAAAATATGAATGAAGCATATAGGTAAAGGAATTAAGAAAACGAAAGAATGAAAAAAACAAAGAAAAGAAAGAAAGAAAGAAAAGGAAGAAAGAAAGAAAGAAAAGAAAAGAAAAGAAAAGAAAAGAAAGAATAATAAGAGGCAAAAGAAATGACGAAAATATGAATGAAGCATATAAGTAAAGGAATTAAGAAAACGAAAGAATGAAAAAAAGAAAGAAAAGAAAGAAAGAAAGAAAAGGAAGAAAGAAAAGAAAGAAAATAAAGAAAGAAAGAAAAGGAAGGGAGAAAGAAAGAAAAGAAAAGAAGGAAAGAAAGAAAGAAAGAATAAGAGGCAAAAGAATTGACGAAGATATAAATGAAGCATATAGATAAAGGAATTAAGAAAACGAAAGAATGAAAAAAAAGAAAGAAAAGAAAGAAAGAAAAGAAAGAAAAGGAAGGAAGAAAGAAAGAATGAAAAGAAAGAAAGAAAGAAAAGAAAAGAAAAGAAAAGAAAGAAAGAATAAGAGGCAAAAGAAATGACGAAAATATGAATGAAGCATATAGGTAAAGGAATTAAAAAAACAAAAGAATGAAAAAAAAAGAAGAAAATAACAGAGTAAAAAAAGAAAGAAAACGAATTAAATTATGTAGACTAAAATGGATCTATGATGAAGAAAAAGAATGAATGTTCTTAAGGCGGAGATTTGGTTAGAAAAAAAGAAAAAAACGAAAGATAGAAGTGTTTAACGTCTTCTGCTAATACCTCATAAATAATGAACTATTCCGTTTTGAATGCATAGAAAAACAAAATAAATAAGAAAGAAAGAAAGAAAGAAAGAAAGAAAGAAAGAAAGAAAGAAAGAAAGAAAGAAAATACAAAAAGATAATGAGACATTGTGAAAAATTGTTCTTTGGGACTGGCACGACAGAATCAGAAACAAAGAACTGTACCAAATAACAGAAACCACATCACTTGTGGATTTCCAACAGCAGCAACAGATAAAGTGGATAGCATATGCAATTAGAAGAGAAAAGAATGAAAATAATTGAGTAAAAGAAAATGCTAAAAAGAAAGAGATAAAAAAAGAAGGAAAGAAAAAAAAAACAGAAAATGACGAACGAATAAAAAAAAAATGAATACAACAAACCATAAAAGTTAGCTTACGAGATGCAAATCCTTCCAAGTTTATTTTATGACGAATTTTGTATAGGACACACAGTGAGGATCAAACTCAGTAGTAATGATAGCTTTGGATACACCAGGATAAGCCTAAGCGTAGAAGATCGTGGGGAAATCTCAGTCATGCATCAACATCAGCGGTAAAGCCGCGTATATATGGTTCGAAGCTTATGTTCTGCATTTGGTGGGACATATGGGTGTAGTTTATTATGATCGGCCCAAACTGATCGAAACCAATACGGGATATCGCTATTGACTACAACTGAGGCGTTTGAGCTGAGCATTGAAGAAAAAACGGCCGCTATACGATAGAGACACGGCAAAGGGATTTTGCAACATGGCAACGCTAGGCCACATGTTACAAAATGGATGTAAACCTACTTGGAAGCGCCTAAATGGGAAGTCCTACCCAACCCACCGTAGCCGTATTCACCATACAATGCTCCGTCCGATCATCCTTAGTGCCGATCGATGGTAAATGGCCTGGCTGAGAAGCACTTTCATTCTTATGACGATGCCAAAAAATGGGTCGACTCGTAGTTATTCTCAAAAGACATGTCTTTTTTTCCGATGTGGAATTCAAATGCAGCCAGAAAGATGGAAAAATAGGGGCTAGCGATGGACAATACATTCAGTGACATGTTTCTTAATAATTTTTGTAAATAAATTATTACTTTTCATGGTAAATCAACGAGAACTTATTCAAGGTCCTAATATATATATATATATATATATATATAAATATATATATATATATATATATATATATGTATGTATATATATTCATACATGTGTTTCATTAAATAATATAGACAAGTGTTGTCTATTTATTTTATGTAAATTCTTTTCATAATGTCGGATAATATATATATATACAATATATATATATATATATATATATATATAAGCAAAGTGTAAATGGATATAAATCCGACAGAATGAAGAAATTTTTGAAAAAACAAACAAAATCTTAAATGTAGTTAAAATGAAAGAAATGTCGACGTCTGACGTTTCGGTTTAATAAACCTTTTCAAGACAATATTCATCAAAATACAATTCAGTTCAATATGACAAATACGATGGACATAAAAACACAAGTCTTATTCAGAACAGATAACTGAAAATTTTTAAAATGATCAGCCTTCCGTCTAACATGGTCACGCCGTCGTCACATGGGCGACGCTTTCATAACGTATTCCTAAAAAGTTTGTGATTATTTTGAAATGAAAAAAAAAATGAAAAGAATTCTATTAGGTTCTAAAATCCTTATGTGTATGCTTGTCGAGCATCAATCTCGCTAAAAAAGGGGAAATATTAAAGAAACCAGGTCTAGTATTCACCGTGCGTGAGATGGATATTATACCTGCTTCATAAATCCTCCTGAGATTTTTATTATGAAAATATTTTAATACTTTCACGGAATCGAAATCGAATTATGATCTGCTTTAGTTTGTGTACAACTAAAGCATTGTTAAATACCGAGACGAATATCTCGTTTATGTTCGAAAACACGAGATTTTAAGGACCTACCTGTTTCACCCACATTTGACTATAAAAAAAATAGCGGATCTAATAAACGCAAACTTTACTTAGAACAATTTGTAAATTGATCCAGGTCTCATTGTAAGAGATCTGTAACAGAAATAGCAGATATATGTTGGTTAATTACATAAGTAGGGATTATTATCCTTTCGATGTCTTTAAGGAGACACGGTAGAGTAATGGATTGCGACTCGGATTAAAGGAGCGAAGATCTGTGTTCGAATTACGCTCGAGTTCATTAGATTCACTTACATGCCAATAAGCTTGGTGAAGGTATGAATCCATTTTTTTTTTCCTTCCAGCTTGCGTAGATAGTAGGACAGACTGGTTTTATATCCTAGAGTCAAGGAGAAGGAAAATTCTGAATTCAAAACTGTATGTAACCCTGACGTAAAAAACACTATGCAGCTAAGGGAAGGATCATTTGCATTGTCACCATGATCCTGATTCCTTTTTTTCTATGCAGCAACGTCATTGTTGTCAATCCTTAGCCGGTCATTTAAAACCAGAGGGCACGGTAGGGAAGTGTAGGCGGGTCAGTAGGGTAATGGATTGCGGTTTAATTTGAGAAATCAGAGAGCCGAGTTCGAATTCTAGTTGAACTCATTACATTCACTTACGTGCTAGTACCCTTGAAGAATGATATAAATCCATTTCTTGAATAAATTGTAGGTCAGAAATACATTTCCGTTTTGTTTGAAAGAAAACCAACCGATGACTCATTACGGAAATCGATTTTGACTATTCATAAAAAAAAAAACATTGGCGGGTCTAATAAACGCAAGCTTTGACAATTTATTAACGAGGACAGAATTTTTCGAGGGAAAGCTTTTACGATTTCAGTATAATTTTAATTTAGTGACCTTTCAAACTACTTAAAAAATGTTTAACCAGGAAGACATCCATTGATACTGGGAAGAGCTATAACAACTACTGGACTTGCAAAAACGTCTTTTCCTGAAAAATTGTTTTAAGAGAAAGATTTTATAAACTTCAACCGGAAGTTGTACTGGCTCTTCGGATAATCAATGCCAAATGTTTCCTTTGTAGGAAAACGGCTAATAAAGCCATTATCATTGTATTAGGAGAGAGAGTTTTGCGTTCTCTCCAATTCTTCCTTTTGATCAGAAAATTTAAAATGAAGAATCAAATTTAGCCGATCAGTGATGTTTTATACAAAAGGTGAGAAAAATTAAATTGTAATTATACTATTAGAAAAGTAGTTTAATTAAAAAAATATGAAAAAAATATTACAGCAGTTATCTCCCTTGAATACGGATAACGATCTGACTAGTAACTAGATATCGGTTGACTTAGAGAATAAGAGTATTGTTGTCAGAGAAGCATTCTCTCAGGAGTTTCTTCCACATTTCCCAGGGGAAGATGCTTGAACGAAACACAAATGAATTGGGAATGGTTTGCCACTGTGGACACGGTATGGCGTGTCCTAGCTCTGAGGTCAAGGAATGTAAATCGTCCAATCATAGCAATAGCGATATAGCAGTGAAAAGCTGTGGAATAAAGCGTTTCGTCTGTGGAATAAAGATTTCAGAGTGGAAAAATTGAAAGCCTCTTACGTCCTGATGAAAAATGATTTGCCACTCTTGCTTATAAATATATTGATTTGATTTTATAATTTGCAAACAATAAACATAATAAATGTCCCAATTGCTCTTTTGATAAGCACCCACCTCTAATAAACACCTTCCTCGAATAAAAGCCTCTCCTGATTATCCAATGTTCAACATAATCGCTCCAACGTCTACTGGAGGAGACACGATATATATAAAAATTTGATGATTTAGTTTAAGTAAGTAATGACAAAATTATATCATTATTTTCATAACTGCTTCGGAATAACTACTTTATTACACAGCTTATGAATTTATTTGAGACAAATCAAAACTCAATATACAGCCTAATCAGCGTTTATAAATTGGCAGTCGGTAGTGTCATGGAGCAAATAGTATATATTTTATAAGACAAGTGTTTACTTTTTCAATATAATATTCTTCTTTATCAACGCTTTTAAATCTGTGGTGGATATTAGTCTCATATATAGATACAACATTTGGTTAGCAGGCTAGAGACAAAATAATTTATTTTACGAAGGAAATATTTATTCTTTAACATAATTTTTTCCTTTATCAATGCAGTTAATTGAGTAGTAAAAATTAAAATACCGTACGTAGGTACGTCAATGTCTTCAGCCAAATAATGAAAAATAATTTATTTTATTTAAAAAAAAATGTTTATATTTTCAAGGTATGCATCTTCCGTGTCAGTGCAAACCCGTTCAGAAATATCTAAACTGTCAGCTGTACACAACCGCTTTCTCAGATCAAATGTCTTTGAGTAAGTGAAGCCTGTGGATCTTGGCAAATAACTGTACTAAATAGCAGAAAACACATCACCTGAAGACTTTCAACAGTAGCAACAACTAAAATGCATAGCACATGTAACTGGAAGAGAAAATAATGACAAGCTCCTTCCTTATCAATGCGCTTAATACAGTAAGGAATATTAATTACAGAGAACATTATTCAGTGAAAATGTCAGATCAAATTTCGGCTAAAAACTACGTATCAGGCTGCGAAATATTAGCTCTAGTTTGTGTGGTAACCGCTTAAAAACAATAAGCAGTTTTTAGCCTTGTGCCAGACGTAGCAAAAGCTAATAAATGATTAAAAGCAAAATTAGTAATTTTTTTTAACCATTTATCGCTTGCTTGTTAAGTAATTTTTTATTTTATTTTTTGTTACTAAAGTTCACCTATCACAGGGCTCAAAAGCCACTCCAGGTAGAAGAAGCTATATGTGATATGAACGAAAGGGAAGGAAGTAGGAAATGAAGATTACGAGGATATGGAGGATAGATAATAGCTGGTCCTAGATTTGAAGAGGTTAAGACTGTAGCGTTCCCAGAAGCATCCACGCGGGAGTCTGCTCTATTAAATCACCATTATTGGGAAAAAGTTTTCGGGGTGGAACAAAAGAAATACATAGGGAATAGGAGGGATATAGTAAAACGTATCCTAAATGTAAAGGGCTGAACTGGTGACAATAAAGAATAGAGCTTATCTGAACATTTGCCATGGAAGTAGCAAATGAGGGTTGTGATGCTGTGTTTTGGAGAAGGGAGTTTGTGAGGTGGGGGTGAACTAGTCATCTTCAATAAGAAGATGCGTAAATGATACTGGACTCTGTCAAATGTGGAAAGTAAATGAATTAATATCGATTTAATTAATATAAAAAATAAATAAAACACGAGACGAAGAATAAAATACAAAAGGGAAAAATGAAAAGAAAAAATCATTCGAACGAATAGAAAGAGAAAACGAAAGAAAGAAAGAAAGAAAGAAAGAAAGAAAGAAAGAATAAGAGTAATAAAAAGAAAGAAAGAGAAAACGAAACACAAATAGAAATAAAAAGAAATAAAAGAAATGAAAGAAAATGAAATGAAAAGGATAGGAAAAATAAAGGAAGATAAAAAGAAAGAAAGAAAGAAAGAAAGAGAAAAAAGAAAGCAGAAGGAAAAAAACGAAGATATTAATAAAAGAAAAAGAAATGAAAAAGAAACAGAAAAAGAAAGAAAGAAAAGACAAGAGAAAAAAGAAAGAGAAAAGAAACACAAATAGAAAGAAAAAGAAATAAAATAAAGAAAAGGAAAAGAAAAAGTGAGAAATCAAGGGAAAAGAAGACGAAAGAAAAAGGTAAGATAAAGAAAAAGAAAGAAAGAAAGAAAGAAAGAAAGAAAAAAAGGAAGAAAGAAAGAGAAAAAATAAAAAATTTAAGAAAAAAAAGGAAAGGAAAAAAGAGGAGGCAAAGAAAGAGAAAAAGAAAGAAAAAGGTAAGATAAAGAAAAAGAAAGAGAGGAGAAAAATAAATATATTGAAAAAAGAAAAAAGGATAAAGAAATAGAAAGAAAGGAAAAACGTAAGAGAAAGAAAAATAAAGAATAAGAAGAAAAAATGATAACAGTTTAAATAAAAAAAAACACAAAAAAACAAAATTGAAAGAATTTATCTTAGTTTGCTGGCAACAACGACTTCCTATTTATTGATTATTTGTAAACTAATAAATATTTATTCCAACAGAATATTACTTGCGTTCTGTCTTCTGTGGCGTGCACGTCAGGAAACACGCTTTTAGCATTTCCATCTCGCAGAAAATAAGGATATTTGAAAAAAAACTCTTTGAAAATTCTGAAACACCAAGCCATTGCTTGCAAGTGTGTCAGTCTGCTAAAATGGAGGAAGGCATATTTTTGGCGGGTAGCTAAAAAGCTTGCGTGAGCGTTTCTCTGTTTTGCTATGTTGAGTCAATGCGTAAGTGAAAACCTGGACAGATGAAGACAAAAAAAAAAAAAGTCTTCCGAGAAGTCAGCGTAGAAATTGTTCGATGTCAACACAAAAATGGAGATGATGATGTTAGACGGTCTCTTCGTTTTTGATTTCGTGACAGAAACAGGGAAGAAAACGGAGGTTGAAATTATGCTGGACTTCGGAATCAGGTTCTGAAGATGGGGAAAAATTGGTCTGTAAATCCAGAAATAGGAAACATGCACACAATAACCATAAATATTACACACACACACGCATACACACAAACATACGTCTATATATATATAGTTGTATATTTAGGCAGCAATCCTTCGTTTATGCATGTTTCATTAAAAACGACAGACACGGTACTACGGTTGAGCTTTTTTTATTTAATTTTTCTTATGTTCTAACAAGAGCTTTCTTTTCTGGACAAAGGGTGTGTAAGAACTGTCGAAATCTCTATCTATAAAGGGCAGGATGTGTGTGTGTGTGTGTGTGTGTGTGTGTGTGTGTGTGTGTGTGTGTAAAGAATGCACGGCCGCAATTTTCGACGGATTTGCACCAAAATTTACATGCATATGCTCCAAGTTAGCGGAAAGGCCAAGAGCGACATTGCATTTCCCAACTCCCATCGATAGTGGAAATAATCGATTTTTTCATGCTTCTACGACAGTTTTCATGTAGTTTGCGGCCATTTTCTACTGACCAGAGTGAGAGCCTATAGCTGGCTGCCACGACTAGGCAGGAAGTTTCTATTGGCCAGCATGAGAGCCAACAGCTGACTGACACGAATGTTAACTAGCATGCAAAAAAAAAAATTGATAGCTGCATTCGTCACAAGTGGGAAAATTTTAAAGCTGCATGGCACTTTACACTTACTTTTGGGAGTGAAAAAGTATTTGTTGTTAACATTCTTTTTTTATTTGGTTTTTCCAGTTAAGAGTCCTTTTTTTAAAGCTGATCGTTTTGTGTTCATTTTGTTTAGTTCTTTTTTCGTAACAGATTTAATGTTTAGTATAGAGCTTAGAAAAAATTTGCAGTGTGAGATAGGCAAGAAGTAAGGCATGTAGCAACATCAACACGGCAAAGGGCAGTCCTTTAAAGGCAAGGAAGGGTAAAAATATTTGAAGTCAAGTGATAGCGATTGCTGGATGAGTCGTACGCCGGGCCATGCTGCTAGTGTTTTATATTTCCGAGCGCCTTCGGCTATACCTTTAGCAATTATCAAGGATGATTCGATTTTTCAGCTTAATTGAGCGTGTGCATTATGTGTATGTCTTAGTGTGTAGTAAGGATAGCACATTGTGGCTTTGTTCGTAGTTAATATTGTTAAGAATTGGCCTTTCCTTTCTCTCTCTCTTTCTCTCTCTCTTTCTCTCTCTCTGTCTCTCTCTCTCTCTCTCTATATATATATATATATATATATATATATATATATATATATGAGAAAATGATATATAAAATGTTTATATATCAGAAAATTTTTGTAAAATTTCTAATCAACATTCTCAATGTATTAGTTGCTTAAAGTAATGAGTCTGGCCATAATTTTGAGTTAAAAATGCTACTTTGTTTAAAAGGAAAAGCAATTTGTTAAGACAGAAATATATAAAAAAATTCTTTAGTCGCTAGATCATCTAAAGTAAATTTACTAGTTTCTCACATCTCACATTTCTTGGAAGATCTTGTATTATGAGAATGTTGGATATTTAATATATGTATATATGTATAGCTGGCCACTCGTATTCAAGAGTATCCGTCTACTAGGGCAGCTAGCCAATCACTATTGCAAATACTTGTTCAGGCGCATTTGTGCTTATTCAACACCCACAGAGCCCAGCTATGGTTTATACTGCAACTATGCTGAGCAGACCTTAGTTAAAGTTTCTGGGAAAGAGCATGTTATCTATCGTGATCAACAATTTGAACAAGGCCAGCACGCTCAAGCCCTCAGCAATGATGACTTGTGACTTCGTACTAGCACAGCCACTGACGCCCTTCAAGGGTTTCGTCTACCCAATTTTACTCACAAGGCTTGGGTCAGCCCGTGGTATGACGGATGTTTAATAAAAAAGCGGATAAAAACACAAAGAAAAAGAAACTAAATGAAACGGGGTAGACAATATACACAAAATATATATAAGTATATATAATAAGTATATATAAATATATATAAATATATATAAGTAAATTTAAATTTAAAATTCTCTGCGTACCCACTCTTAAAGGACGAAACATCTCACACGAAAATTTTCTCCACATTTTCATATATTTCCCTAAAATATACTTACATGCATAAATCGGTCGGGTTTCGATTCCGGCTGGAAGCAGTCGGATATCTAGCCACACTGAAGAGCTGTGATACAGCGAAACAATATGTGGATAACAATATATGCTTCCGGAAAATCCGGTTGAGTTCTCTTGAGACAAGGATAAATTTAAAAACATTGGCTCATACCGTTATTAACGCATTCTTTTCAAAAGAACTGAATTGAGCTCTCCAAGCCACTGACGTATTTTGCGTTGAAAACGTTAAAATTTCCCTTCCTCTCTGCCGTAGAATCACTGACTGATACCAAATCAGTCGAAATTCGATTACGTCTTGAAGCAATCGGCCGTCTAGTCACACTGAAGAGCTGTGATACAGCGAAACAGTCTGTCTGTCGATGACAATATATATATATATATATATATATATATATATATATATATATATATATATATATATATATATATATATATGATAAATGTGAATGTCTGTGCGTCACACTTTTTCAACTTTACTCCTAGAGGCCGTAGCCAAATATACAATTTGAAATCAGGCGAACTCCGTGAGCAAATTAAAAACATTCTGGGCCGGATCTGGACCCACAATCCAGAAATTTTGAATTGCCAAGTTTTCATTTCTGCGATAATTTTTGGCAAGGCGATTTATTGGGGGATTTTTACGACAAATTTCTTGTACGATAACAATTTTTATAACTTGGAAATAAATTTGGGAATAATAAAAAATTAATTACAAAATCCAGGGAAAGTCACCCATAAAATAAGAATAATTTTATGGAAAATAAGGACCTATGCGCATCAAATTGTCTTTAAATTAAGTGGTAGCAGAAGAATTATCATTGAACTTTTAAAAGGCAAGCGTAAATATTAATGCAATACTTAAATGCAGTGATCAAGATTGAGTTCTTCTGTAGTTTATTGCGGAGTATCTCATTTACTCCTCGCTATATATCGTGATGAAGATCCAATAAAGACCTCTTCGCAGGAGCTAGCTTAAATGCCAGATGGGGCGGCTTTCGAGCTAATACATAAGTACATACATACATATATATATATATATATATATATATATATATATATATATATATAAAGAAATATAGTCTTAAGGTGTGCTATATTTATGGAATAAAGTGCTCGATATCAGAGATAGAGCGTGTGTAAATATAAAAATGAACATAGAAGTCAACACTTAGAGGCGACAGTCTGTTTCATGCTATATGCAATCGTCAGGCCACGTGTGCTATTATTTTTCTCGGCTATTTATACATATTATGGGTCAGTGGTGCATTGTGGGTAGTCTGTTATGGCGGTTATTTTACCGGAAGTCGTTTATTTATTTATTTGGGTTAAATTATTTTGCTTGTTTTTATTTAATTTTATTTTTTGTTTCTTATTTTATTTATTTATTTACTTATTTTTTTTAATCGGTGTTTTTTATTAACGTAGTAAAATTTTTAGTTTTGTTTTGGTTTGAGAATTTAGTTAATATATATTATATATATATATATATATATATATATATATATATATAATACTTAAAATGATTGTCGGATTTTGTTTATTTCATAATGTGTGACGTCATTTATTTACATTTTGATACGCATCGAGCAGATATGAATGGAAGAAAAAATCATGAAAAATTGTAGTTTAAAATTCCTGTCGGAGGACGTATATTTTCTATGAAAATTTCTCGGACATTCAGGCCGGTAAATGTATACTGTTAATACTGTTTATTATGAACAGAGCATTTGATTAAATATTTGTATCTATTAAAAGAACGTATAAACATAAAAAATGTCTTTCATATATATATATATATATATATATATATACACAAGGTATGATGGATAAAATGTTGCCATTTTAAATCTCTTGTATGCGTGTTGTTTGTTATTCATTTCGTCGACTGCACAGTATAGTAGGGTCAGTTGGGCACTGTCTGGGAAAAAAAAGGCACCATGCCGCAATTCACTCCACCAGAAATTTGGAAACACCAAATTGTACAGCTTGGCATATTCGCCGGAAGCTCTAATACGAACATTTCAGTGTGTCTGGGTGTCAATCTGATAACAATGTATAGGATTCGGGAAGAGTTGAATGAGTCTAATGGTGATTACGAAGGTGTTTGGATTGATCACTAGGGATGGCGACGTTATGTCTCCGTCCATCTTCTCCACAGGGTCCCAGACTCATACGGTGGCCTACATCAAGTGCCTTGAGGAGATAGTACTATATATATATATATATATATATATATATATATATATATATATATATATATATATATATAATACAAATACACACACATTTAACAGAGACGCATTCCCTTTCCAGGAACCAGTAAAGCAGTCAAAATGACCAAGGGAATTCAGAGCAGCATGTATCAATCCAGCTCTTACCTTAAATGACAACTTAAAAGAGACTGTTTGACCAACACAAGGGCTGACCAAAATTCATGTTAATAAAAATAAAAATTTAAAAAAAATGAAAATTACAAACAAAAGTTCATTTTCTCCACCAAGGCATTCATTTCTGTATTTCACTGCTACCAGCAAGCAGAAGTTTTTTTTCTCCTGATGATGGCCATGTTGGCCGAAACTAGTCGAGGAATCTAAATGAAATAATAATAAAAAGGAAAGAATATTAATCTACAACCCAGTGTGTCTGAAGATTTTATTTTTTAATATTTTTATTGTTCAATACACACACACATATATATATATATATATATATATATATATATATATATATATATATATATATATATATCGTAAAATTCATTTATTGGATGCTTTAGTACACATCATTTAGTCATGTTTCTAGCCGCTGTTCATTAGGGTTTTCGGGTCTTTCAACATCAAACCCCCTCTCCACGATGACTCAATCGATACTGATAGTGTATCGACTTGTGTACCATCCGTCAGCTACATTTTTTTCATCTTCCGAAATACACAGGATACGACACTTCTTGGCAATTCATTGTCCAATCCCGGATGACTTCCGGTTCACAAGCAGTGTCAGCGCTTCCATTAAAAAAAAAAGGGAGGAAAAGCAGCGATAATTTCTATTTGATCAGGAATATGGCGGCGTGCTTGGCTTGAAGTGGAAAGTACAAATTTGATTCCCCGCCCCTGAGACATATACCCACATACACGCACACGCACAGAGAAACGCACTCAAACATCACATTCTGCTTACACTTATCCCCATTTTCATTCCAGTCAATCATCCGCCGAAGGAAAAAAAAAAACTTCCTTTTTCCCACTTTTTTCACGACCATTCACCTATATGAGTTACACACATGCACACACATATGCCGCCACACACACACTCACGCACACACACGAAATAAAATACCGTAACCCTGGTAGGGAGGGAGACAGGTGCTCGATCATACCAGAAATACATTTTTATATAAAACATTACCTACAATACCTATTTTTAGCAAAATTGCCAACAATAACTTTTATAGTAAAATGACTAACAATATTTATTGTCAAATGACAAACAATACATTTTATCCGGAGTTGAAAGTTTACAAATGATACACGACTTTTGCGTCAGCTTTGTATATTTAAATGAACATAGAACGGTGTTCCAAATATTCAGATTTCTTCATTATATAAACTGATATGCTACGAAACAAAATCAACCAAACCAACCAAAACACACACACACACACACACACACACACACACACACACACACACACACACACACACACGTGTGTGTGTCTCTGTGTGTGTATATATGTATATATGAGGATTTGAGTGTGCTCTCTCACACAGAAACTGTAATTAAGATCTTCTCAGCATAGTTGCAGTATAAACCACAGGTGGGCTCTGTCGGCGTTGAACAAACACAGATGTGCCTGAGCGAGTTTCTGAATTAGGGATTGGCTAACCGCCCTAGTAGACGCGTATACTCGAATACGAGTGGCCAGATATTATATATATATATATATATATATATATATATATATATATATATGTGTGTGTGTGTGTGTGTGTGTGTGTGTGTGTGTGTGTGTGTGTGTGTGCAGACAACCCATCATCAACGGACTAATAGGAGGGAGGGGTGGTCTATTAAAGCCGATAGTCCGTAGAGGGGAAGGGACTATTTTTGATGTAAAACTATACCATAGTAACTGCCAGTAATTATAATCATAATGTAAATACCATAAGCATGTATATATGACATATATAAATATATACTTAGCATAGAAACTACATTTCTCACATCTCCTTTTTCACGCACGCTCTAATGTATTGAACTTTCAACCTTTATTTACAACTGAAAGGCCAACCACTGCCGCTAAGCGGTCACTTTGAAAAGTAATACGACTCATTCTGCTAAGCCCGCAAATATTGAAAAACATCGCTGACGCTTCGCAAGATTATTTTTATATTGTCCGTTGATTGCGGGGGGCTGCATATGATTGTCTGTATATATATATATATATATATTTGTATATATATATATATATATATATATATATATATGAAGAAAAATATACGGAAAAAGCAAACAAAATCTTATATACAATTATGCTGTTTTAATGTTAATATGTCAACGTCGGACGTTTCGGTCTAATAAACCATCTTCAGGATATATTCATAAATTATAACATTATCAATACAACATGACAAAGACGGATCGCTGATCTTATAAAACTTCAGATATCTGTTTGGATAAGTCTTGTTCTTATGTACATTGTCTTTGTCATGTTGTATTGATAACTTTGAGTTATTCAGCTAGAAAAAAATAGGTTAAAATTATTTTGTGTCAGCCTCACTGTCTTCTCAAATGAGCAATGATGAGAAGAAAAATTTAGGCCTTCAGTAATGTTACCAATATTCATACTCTGGTTTCTCTCTTCGAAATCCATTCAAGAGCCATCAAGAGAACGATGAATAAGTTTAAAAAAGAGGGGAAGAGTAGAGAGGAAAATTGGATCAGGAAGTCACAAGTGGAAGAGGGATCATCATTTCAACTTAGAGCTATAGAGATCAATTACAAAAGATCCAACTCAGTTCATAAGAAGTCTCGTACGTGAGAGAGGAATTTCAGCTATAACATTCCAAAGATCAGTGAAAAGAGATATGAAGATGAAATCTCTGAAGCACCCCGTTACACCAGGACAGAAAGTTAGAAGGTTAAAGAGAGCGAAGATCATTTTGAATAAGTTTGAAAATGATCCGAGAATCATATCTTTATCTTTGAACTTTATTTCAATCCTTCCTGAGCTTCCGATCCTTAGCAATGTTTTATAAATGATCATTTTCGCTTATGATCGATTTCATCACGATTCTTCTGTTAAGCTGGGAGAGTAATTATACATTCTTATTGTTCAAAGTAGAGTCCAATAGGGTTATGAAAACCTCAAAGAATTGCAGTAAGATACCTTTAATCATTTCTAAGATACAGAGGTTTAGTTCTTAATCTAACAATTGTACAATTTTGCTTTTACACGATTTGGGTAATTTTGTTTTTACACGCGGTGTATATCTATCTATCTCTCTCTCTCTCTATATATATATATATATATATATATATATATATATATATATATATATATATATATATATATATATATATATATGTGTGTGTGTGTGTGCGTGTAGATACAAATAACATATTTGATTAAATTACCCATTAACGACACTGTCGCGCGATGCGTAATTTTTCGAAATGAGCCATTTTTTTCAACGCTCTCGAAATATATTCTTCTTTTCTCGTTTTGCAAAAGGAATATGTCAGCGTAACGAGAGTTGAAAATAATATAATTCTTTTCATTTATTAATTTAAATAAACAAAGAATATTAAATTATTTCGAACAGTCGGCAAGTTGATTGCAGTCATTCTCTTAAACATGAAAAAAAAGCAATAAATAGGCACCCATTTTTAAAAACAATCTAGCGTGAAACAGCGCTCGTAATGGAAACCTACATCAGAATGATTATATTTGTGTATATTCAACGCTTCCTGGAAAAAGTATTTCGTAAGAGAATAATTAAGTAAAAAATATGTGTGGGCGTATGTGTATATATAGTGCTCTTTTCCTTCACAGATTTCTCGTTGGAAACAAAACGAGATCTGAAGCGTGAAGATTATTAAAAGTCTGGTTGAAACTTGGACAGTATCTATCATAACTGAATAGATACATACGCTCTCTTGAAAGTAAATCGGTTAAGTATTAGGTTGGTGCAAAAATAATGACGTAATAATGTCGTTTTGATGTTTTTTTAACGTCAAAAAACGACATTATTTCGTCATTATTTTTGCACCTACCTAATAAAACGAAAAATAACAATGAATGGATGCTTTGAAGTCCGCGGCTCTACCAATTTCACAAAATAAGCACAAAAGACCAAATTTCAAATATTGTGTTTACTTGAAGTGTCTCACGGTCGGACCTATAAATCTTCGACCGCACACACACACACACACACACACACACACACACATACACACATACATCTCCCTATATTATCTTTCTTCCCTGACGTAATTGTTACTAAGTATGTCGCCTAAGCCAGCGTTATTCTTATTTTTTTCCTTCCGCAAAAGTTTTGTAATCTTCGTAACTTAATATGTCTTCCATAATATCTTTTTTTAGGAAGGTATTGTGCTGATCAAATCGCCTATGGGGTTACATTCAGTCAGTGGTTAGGAAATGGCTTATAAATGTTGACGGCCCCAATACAAAACTACTTTCATTTAACCAGTACAGAGAAACCTTTCTGCCTTCCATCAGCATGGCTGACGCTAAACTCCAGAACACTATACCTTCTTCTCATCACTGTCTTGAAGTCGTACGACTACAGCCAATAAATAGCTGTTCCAATTGCAAGGAAAGTTAGGTAACTCTGTCGTGTCAGATTTGTTTTTTGTCAAAATACATCTTACAGATTTACAAATCTACTATTCTTCCGGACATTGAATACTGTTGCCATACTTGTTCTGATACTTCTGCTGTACATATCGAGATTCTTGACAAAATTCAAAGAAGTATCTGTAATACAGTCGATCCTGACCAGGCATCTCGACTTCAGTCTCTTTCTCACCGACATGACATATTTAAGATGATCTTCGCCCTCTTTAACTTTCTAACTTTCTGTCCTGGTGTAACGGGGTGCTTCAGAGATTTCATCTTCAAGTCTTTTTTACTGCTCTTTGGAATGTTATAATTGAAACTCCTCTCTCACGTACGAAATTTCTAATGAATTGAGTTGGATCTCTTCTAATTGATCTCTATAGCTCTAAGTTGAAATGATGATCCCTCTTCCTCTTGTGATTTCCTGATCCAGTTTTCCTCTCTACTCTTCCCCTCTTTTTTAAACTTATTCATCGTTCTCTTGATGACTCTGCCGTTTCTACAGATGTTATCATGGCAAGTGCTCTGAATATGGAATCCAGTGAAGTCCGCAATGTGTTCAATATCAGAGTTTGGCAATGAAGATTCAGACAAAGTAGCGGCTGTTAAGTAATTCTTTAAGTCTTCGATATCAGGTTGGCAGTGAGGATAATTTGGGAGAAAAAACAAAATGGCTGCCTTTTATACACGTCGCATTGAATATTTTGAGCTTTCTGATTGGTTAACCCTTCTCTTGGTGGACTATAGAATGAGTCAGCTCATTTTGGCTAGCTCACTAGTACATACATATACACAAAAAACTGCAACATGAAACGATAAAAAGAAAATGTTCAATTAATATTCAGGCTACCCTGACTAAATTATTGGTCGCTTACCACGATGCTGTAATGTCATGCTTGTCTTACAGATACATATGTTAAGAGTTATAGTTTCGACCATCACAAGCTGTTTCATTAACATCTTCCTGTATTGAAGGGTTTGAACTCAAAAAATCATACAGATTTGTGGAATAAGATCATGCCGAAGAGGTCTCTGAGAGCTAGAATGAAGTCATCGCAGATCAAGGGAGAGAGCACGATAAGAAATAGTACAGCAATGAACAAAAATAGGGGTGGGCTCAAGAGGAAAGTATAACATACGGAGTAAAAGATTGCTTGATTGATGACTATTGAGAAGCAAAAATAGGAGGAAAAGGCCAAACTCCGAAGATGGAACGATGAAACTGTGGGGTCAGCTAATAGAACATAGCAACAAATAGCACCGTACTGGTCGTCAGGGCAGATTTTAGTAAAGTAATTTGGTCTGAGACAATCTAGCTTTGGTTGCAGATGCTCGACATATATATATATATATATATATATATATATATATATATATATATATAGATATATATATAGTAATCATGCAATGTACCTCTTTGACACAAGTTCGCTTTTCAACTTAAGTTCTTTCTATACGAATGTATTTAATTCAATTGTTTTCGCCTGATATTATTTTTCTCAAATAGGTATGTATTTTTATCATTAATGCGATATGTCGTTCTTTGGGTGACTAAGAAAGAGAAGCGAGAGAGGTGACGACACTACGGCATGCACTGACTGAAATGAGAAAGAAGAGAGAGAGAGAGAGAGAGAATGTATACCATTTCCATTTATACTGCTTTAAAGAGCGCCACCTAGGAGTTAGGTTAAAAAGCCCCTGTTAGACAAGAGAAGATAAATCCACGCTAGTAAAAAGTAACCAAAAAAGTTCTGTCCGTTTTTTGATTAGTCATTGAATGAAGTTGATATATATACGAAATGCGTGTAGCAATTGTTTTCAGATTAGGACAGCCGGAAGTAGGAACATCAGACGTTATAAAAAAAACACACGCACCGTGCCCGGCCATCAGTTATAAGCCGGACAGCTGTGAGAAGGATGGAAGTGTCTAGAGATCTCGTTCGGGGCTGTTTGCTTTATGACATCAAAGTGGGCTTATCAGCAGCTGCATCAAGTCGCCGCATATGTCAAGCGTTTGGGGATAGTGCTGTTGATGAACGTACTCTAAGGCGTTGGTTTCGAAAATTCAAGTCGGAAGATTTGTCTCTCCATGATGAGCCTCGCAGTGGACGACCATAGGTCTTAAATGACGGAATCCTGAAGGCGGCCATTGAGGAGGACAGTAGTCTAACATATGGTGAACTTGCAAGACAGTTCAACGTTTCCGATGAAACAGTTAGACTTCACCTGTACCACCTAGGTAAGATGTACAAACTGAGCAAGTGGGTTCCGAAAACGCTGTTGGAGGTTCCCAAGTGACAACGAGTGGCAGCCTGCGGATCGCTGCTTTCTCGCCACCGTACCGCATCCTTATTCAATCGAGTGCTTACCAGTGATGAAAAGTGGGTTCTGTACGAAACTCTCAAGCGTTCCAGACATTGGTTGTCTCCCCAGGATGCTGTCCCTCACACCACAAGACCGCCTGTGCACCCACGCAAGATTATGCTTTGTTTCTGTTGGACAGGTCGTCAAGTGGTTCATTATGAACTGCTACCAACGGGCCAAACGGTCACTGGAGACCTATACTCGCAGCAATTGAAATGTGTGCAACAGGCATTGCGCCAGAAGGAGCCAGCACTGGTGAATCGCAAAGGTGTGCTTTTCCTCCATGACAACGTCAGGCCGCATGTCGCGCGATTGGTCAGGGATACCATACAGCAACTTGGGTGGGAGACTTTGTGCTATCCACCTTATTCAACTGAGCTTGCGCCATCCGATTACCACCTCTTCCACTCCCTGGATAATCATCTTCGGGGGAAACCATTCACCAATGAAGCAGACTTGTGCAAAGCCTCCACGGACTTTGCGTCAAACCCCCCCGAGTTCTACCGCAAGGGCATTGAACAGATGGAGACACGTTGGCAGAAGGTGCTGGATGCCGATGGCGATTACTTCGAAGACTAAATATAAGTTACACATACTGTGAAGCGTTTTCTTTTTTTCCTTTAAAAACGGACAAAACTTTTTTGGTTACCTTGTATTTCACCATGATTCTTGACGTTGTTTTTCCAGTTGTAATATGTTTCACTGGCTTTATTCTCAACTGATAGTCTATATCGTTCTATATTTTATAATCGTTTCTTGGGGATATAAGTGATCGCTTACCCACACAGCTAAAATCAGCTATTACAGATTTTTTAAAGGACTGTTTCGACATCAAAGATTTCCCGATTATTATTTGTTATTTAGCTTAGGGTGCAGAATATGCATATTTATAAGGGCATCGTAATAGCGTTGTACCTAGCTTCCCCGAGAAAAGAGAGTCTGTGTGCCTTCCATGTTACCTGAAAAATCAACATTTAAAATACAGGCTTTTACCGACGCCGGTGGCAAATGCGATATTGGCTACATATAGGCAGAAGTTCTCCTTTATAGACACTCACGCACGCGTAGAAACACACACACACGTGTAAAAAGTTGAGAAAAAATACCTGGAACATAATCTAAGGAATAACAAAATAATTAAAATAACAATTCAGACAAAAGATTTTCCCATAATTGACATGGTCATGACTGAAACCGCAACGACACACCACATATACACATATGCAGACTGACACAGATATACAAACACGCATACAAATACGTATGAATATATTCAAACAGAGACACATACATACACAGAGAGTCATAAACTCAGATCAGTTTATGTTCATAGAAAGGTGTTTCAAACAAAATGCACGGTAGTGTGGCTTAATGCACGTAGAACAATATATATATTTCTGTGCTGTTGTATATATATATATATATATATATATATATATATATATATATATATTATATATTCCCAAATTTAGGATTGTGTATACGGAATAAATTCCAATAACCAAAATAATATTCTTAAAAGAGCGCTCAGTACAGAATAAAGCAAATATAATTTATTCGAAAATTATAACATTAATATGTTAAAAAAAATATTATATATATATATATATATATATATATATATATATATATATATATATATACACGTTCAAATATATGAGATGTTATCGAAAGTTGCAAAGAATTCCATTATGTTCAAATATTATGTATTGTATTATGTCTTCAACTCGCCTTACGTCAGTTAAATTTTGACACCTCTGAATCTGTAGTTACTAGGTTTCACAAAGCAGTTTAATGTTTACAGACATTAGAAACAAATTTGAAAAAATAAAAGCATTAACCTGTGTAAACTATAGGCCGAACTATTTCTCTCTATATATATATATATATATATATATATATATATGTATTCCTGTTTGATTACTACGTTAGACGTAAGAAAAGAATTGTTTGGTTTCAAGGAAAGGAGAATAGAAAGAAAATAAGCAAGCAAGAAAGAACGAACGAACGAACGAAAGAAAGAAAGAAAGAACGAACGAACGAACGAACGAACGAACGAACGAACGAAAGAAAGAAAGAACGAACGAAAGAAAGAACGAAAGAAAGAACGAACGAAAGAAAGAAAGAACGAAAGAAAGAACGAACGAAAGAAAGAACGAACGAAAGAACGAACGAAAGAACGAACGAACGAACGAACGAAAGAACGAACGAACGAACGAAAGAACGAACGAACGAAAGAACGAACGAAAGAAAGAACGAACGAAAGAAAGAACGAAAGAAAGAACGAACGAACGAACGAAAGAAAGAATGAAAGAAAGAAAGAAAGAAATATTAGAAGATAGAGGAGGCTATGAAACTGACTTGTGTTTAACATCTTCAGCATAATTGCTACGTTAGACTAAGAAAAGACTTGCTTAGTTTCAAGGAAAGGAAGAGAATAGAAAGAAAGTAAGCAAAAAAGAAAGAAAAAGAAAGAAATATCAGATAGAGGAGGCTATGAAACTGACACGTGTTTAACATCTTCAGCGTAATTCAAAACCCTACTAATTGTGACCTATTTAATGGCACCCTCTTATTCTTTAAATACTGAACTTCAGTCATATTTCTAAATGTTGTAATATTAGTTAAAGTTGTTGAGCGCAAATATATCCGAGGCAATCCGGGAGTTTCCATAGCTGTTTTAGTAATGGAAGCAGCAAGGTAATTATTCAATAATTAACTGAAAAATCTTTATCGGAAAATCCAAATAGCAAGACCGAGAAATTTTCATCGGTATTTCTACTGTATATTATTTATATAAGAGGAGAATATGACTATATTTAATCTGCACATTAGGAGGCTTGAGCAATTATTCCACGTTATAGCCGTTAAACCCACCTTAAATTTTGACGTTGCGTTCACATTCGATAGTAACGTGGACGCACTGAAAAATACATTTATGTTTATAATTGGTCACTTCTGCGCGGTTTAATGGTTAACAATCGTGTCTTTCTAGATCAATTACGGTTGAGAAGTGAATTCGATCCTCACTTTAGGCCTGGTGCCATATCCAAAGCTACGCTTAGATAATCATTTAAGCACTTTGATGTGGTGTATTGGTTAGCAAGCTTGTCTCGCTAGATCAATTACGACTGGATAGTGAGTTCAGTCCCCACTGGATGTTACATACTTTCGGCCTTGCGCTGCAACTAAGCTACTGAAAGGAAATCATTATTATGTATCCCCAATAAGGGGAAGTGCCGAGGGGCTTGAGCAATTTTTGCACGGTATAGCCGTTAAAGCCACTTTAAACCTCGACATTGTGTCACACTCGTTAGTGACGTTGGCGCATTGCATATATGCTGACATCACATTAAAGGGTTTCAGCTTTTTCCCTCAGTACTGCTTTTATACCCAATTTAAACTGACCCTGTGCCACATTCCGTAGCAACGTGGGTGCGCCGAAAAATACGGTATACTCACTACACGACTACACATGTATGGTTTGTGACTATAATTGTCCCCATGTGTACCTGTTTTATGAATCACACAACACACATCAACCCCCATATATATATATATATATATATATATATATATATATATATATATATATATATATATATATATATATATATATAGAGAGAGAGAGAGAGAGAGAGAGATATCCCATATTTTCTCTTACACATTATATGTATACTATATAGTTGAGTATATCTTACTGCTAGAACATAGAAGATGACACCACCCATGAAAGGCTCGAGCTGACTCCCCTAACCCCACTCTCAACCACAGTAGACAGACATGCTTACAGAGGTGATCGGGTTTCCCATACACCCACTCACACGCACACGTCCACAAATATATACACATACACACATCACACACACTCCCCAAAAAGTAAAAGCTAACATACACATTGCACGCACATTCCCTTCCCAGCAATCAATAAAGATGTCAAAATGACTAAAGACGTAAATCTGAGACTCATAGCTCTCCCGATCTCTCCTTAAAAGACAACTTGAAAAAATGCCAGAACTAACCAAAAATTAAGTTCGAAAATGCAAGTGAAAACTAAAGGTTTTGTTCAACTTCCTCAGAGACTGTCATTCATCCCTGTAGACCACTGCTACTAACAAACATGATTTTTTTTCTTTCCTGATGATGGCTATGCTGACCGAAACTAGTCGAGGAACTTAATTAAAGAATAAAACATAAATATTAAAATACAACCCAGTGTGTCTGAAATTTTAATTTTTAACAATTTTATTGTAACAAACACACACACACACACACACACACACACACACACACATATATATATATATATATATATATATATATATATATATATATATATATATATGTGGATAAAACTAAATGGATTACCAATAATCAAGCCCTAAACGATCTAAATAAACACCCGCACAGTCATACATACGCGGGCGCGCGCGCACACACACACACACACGTGTGTGTGGGTGTATATGACTGTCCGTGTGTTTATTTAGATCGCTTAAATCTTTATTATAGATAATACTTTAGTTTTTTCCCGCCTAAATTTCCAAATATTTTTCATCATTTTATGTTTTTTGAAAAAGAAGCGATATTAAAACACGAAAAAATTAATAAGGCTGTAAATAAATCACTCCCAAAATTCCCTTCCTTATCTTACCAGCTCTCAACACAATTGGATTTCAATTCTTTTTCAGTTCTTTCTCTTTTTCGTTGTTTGAGATATTTTTTTCCTTTCCAGACCCGTTGTTATAAGTTTTTGCTTCGTTCATATCGGATCGATTTAAAGAATGGGAAAAATGCACCGGTAAACAACCTAATAAATAAAAGCAAATAAAACATAAGGACTGCCACCAAATATAGATGAAAATGCCAACCAGATGCTCAAACGCACGTATGCACACAAGCGAATACACATTATCATCTCAATCCCGCATAGACAAATTAGAATTATGATATACATACACACATTAATTATATCCACGAACGCTGCTTGAAAATACCATTACACGTGATACCTGCTTAACCAATCATAAACAAACAACACAGAAATAAAAATGCCTGAGCTTTTCTTTTCCGTATATTCTTTTCTCCCACATATTTCATTTTCTGGTGAAGCTTAAATAAAATCGAATCATGTTAATTCTATAAACGTTCCCTATTTCTTGCTTATCCTGTCTTCTCTTTGTTTCTGATCCATAGTTGATCGATCTATCTATCTATCTATCTATCTATCTATCTATCTATCTATCTATAAATATATATATATATATATATATATATATATATATATATATATATATTGGCGAGGTGGGGTTTATCGGCATACCATTTTCTCTCATAAGCCAAAATTTAATTTTTGGGGGAGCATTAGTTATTTCTTTTGCAATATTGTATAGCTGGTAATATTTTTTTTTTGTAAAAATGTATCGCTTCAATATATTTATTAACAAAATGTATTGCTTCAAATTTTTTTTAATTTATTGCAGTTAATATATTAATTTTTACAGAAATATATTGATGGTATTTGTTTTTACAATAAAAATATATTGCTGGTATTTTGGCTATAAAAATACATTTTTATACTTTCTTAGTGTTTTGACCTCAATTTGGGGTTAACTATTTTGTCCATAGCTGAGACCCTAACAGGGCTACCACCCCAGGTCAGGGGAACAACAACAATTACATGGTAGTTTCTCAAAACCTTCCGATCAGAAGCTTTGCTACCGGATGTTTATATATATATATATATATATATATATATATATATATATATATATATATATATATATGTGTGTGTGTGTGTGTATGTATGTATGTATATCGATATCGTGCTGTTCGATAAAAGTGACTCACCTGATTTTTTTTTTTTTTACTAAATGTTCTCTTCAGCGATGAAACGAAAGTTGAGCTAAATTCAAAGGATAAGCGATCTAAAATCCAAAGAAGAAGCTTTGAAAGCTCTTTGAATTTAGCAGTAAGTACTGTCAAGCATCCGTTCAGTATAATATTCTGGGGATGCTTTTCTTTTCATGGAAGTGGTTTCTTAAAACCTATTGGAAAGACCCTCAGGAGCGAGCAGTACCAGAGAATTTTAGAGTCTTGCCTGCTCCCTTCTGCTGAAAGAGTGCAAATCGACCTCACCAAACTCATTTTTAGGCAGGATAATGCTACCTGTCTCAAATCAAAATTGATGAAGTAATACTTTGATGAGAAGCAGGTGAGTGTTATGACATGGCCGCCCCAATCTGCTGACCTCAACCCCATAGAAAACTTATGGAGCATGTTGCTCAACTGCTTTCTCGTTAGCCTGTACTTTACAATGCTGCATCCTCGACTAGTTTCGTTGAACATGGGCATCATCAGGAAAAAAAAAATTCTGCTTGTCAGTAGCAGTGAACTACAGAAATATATATATATATATATATATATATATATATATATATATATATATATATATATAAAAAAATAATAAAAAGGCTTAAACAATCATATTCCATGGTCATAATTTATTCCATTGGAATCGTAAAATATATATATATATATATATATATATATATATATATGTGTGTTTGTGTATGTGTGCGTGTGTGTACACATTTGATTAACATGTCATTTACCAAACACTAGGTTCATTACAAACATAGGAATATTACAACACGAAATCAAATGCAATTGTAGCTGACGGTGGTATTTAGCATAAAAGAGAAAGATTGACTCAGTTACATTAAACCTTAGAGTCAATATGCCAACGCGGTATTCAAATAAATATTAAATTAACTTCTTGACAAACGTCTTTAAAATATTAGCCAAAATTAATTAGTCATGAGAATCATTACTGACAAATACCAACCGGAAATCAAAGAACTTAATAGAAATATTGTAAAAGCAAATAAAAACTAATTATAATCAGTGAACTTTCCATAGTTTTTTTCAATCAAACATGCACATATGAAAATTATATATATATATATATATATATATATATATATATATATATATATATATATATATATATATATGCGTGAGTGTGTATGTGTGTTATTATAGCTGGAAGTTAAAAGTGGGGTTTGTATATAGTCAAGGCAGTGCACAGCCGCCATATATCATCGTCCAGGCCTGCACTCTAGTCTCACTCTCGAATCTTAACAATATATATATATATATATATATATATATATATATATATATATATATATATATATATATATATATATATATATATATATATATATATATATATATATATATATATATATATATATATATATATATATATATATAATCAGGCACCTGCCGTCAGTAATTACTCAGGGCAGGTAGCTTGTAACGTTTATTTAGTAAATCTACAAAACAAAATTATTTTGCAATTTATGCATCATAATCAGACTAGCCGTCATAATTTTGGAGGGATTAGGTGCATATTATGCCACAGAAGAAACTGCAGATCTACTGTATTCAGAGTAGGCAATACCTATCTTACCTACCTTGACAACACGTCCATATATATATATATATATATATATATATATATTTGTGTGTGTGTGCGTGTGATAAACAAAATAAAAAAAATGCTAGCTATAAATATAAGCAAAATAACAAAATTTTACGTATATTAAATAATACATAATTTTTGTTATTTAGTTGATGTAATATAAAACTCGAATGAATAATAAAATAAAATTTTCTGTGATCAATGCAATCATTCTGGTCACGGTTCCAATAACTGATTACAAATTTACGAAACTCCTCCGAATTGGCCTTCGATAAGTCTTGAGAATTTTATATTTTTTTATTTAAATTAAATGTAAGTAAAAAAAAAAATAGATAAAATGAATATAACATAATTAAAAACTCACACATGCATCCACAAAAATTATTTACATCAGGTTATAAAGTTAGAGATAAAATAAAAATCTAATTATTTCCATCTAAAATATAGACTTATCATTGCGACATACAGATATATTTAACAATATTTAAATTATGTAACGGCCAGACTTGACTCAGCGCCTGAAGGTTTCCTTGTTCATGAAACTCCGAGTTTATTAATACATAGTCTAAAATATGTACATTTAGGCTGCATATCTTATTTTAGGCATGTTTGGTTGAATAATCTAAACATATTATGTCTGTTTATTTTTATTTTAATCCATTCACATTCACGGATCAGTTTCTTAGTGCTTTTACAAAATTGAGTAAGAAAGACGCCGTAGTTTTGGTATTTTCTTAAATATTTCCCCAATAACTTTCAATCTCATCCAAGATCATCTACAGGGGTGAATTTGTAAGACAAAAAATAATGTAATTGATAGCTGTTAATTCTTTTGTAAATGCGCATGCGCTATAGTCAATTTAAATATATACTTAATATTTCGTTTATAGGTCTGTTATAGTGTATCGATCATTATTTTATCAAGTGTACAAATATATATCACGTGTACAAACGTTCGATGCGTTCCTATATCGACCGCATTGGCTTCTGAATGTAAATACATACAAAGATGCATATGCACTTTTTGTAGCACGACCATAAACATTCCAGGATAGAAATGTTACCATTTGTGTAAATGAGTGCATGTAAAATCACCCTCCAAACATGGACTTATCGTGTCAGCAGAAATTCCTTCCTAAAGAAGCCTAATATAAAACTGCTTTTCAAAATCGAAAGAAAATTTAAAAAAAATCGATATTAAGAATGAAAAAAAGTGCTGTAATGGAACGTAATATCATGTGTCGTATATGCTAGTTAATGATGGACAATTTACTCACAGATGAAAGGGAAAACCAGAGGTAAGAGATATGTAGTTCTACAGAAGGATACTAAGAATGTCATTTTACAAAGTATGGTTTGGTTTGTTTTACAGCATATCAACCTCAATGGGTTATTTAATGCTAACAATTTTTTTTATTTCTGGTAATATTTTTTGTTCAAAAATATATCGCTTGTAATATTGTTTTTAAAAATGGTAATATTTTTTATTTTTTCAAAAATGTATTGCTGGAAATAATGTATTGCTGGTAATATTTTCTTTACAAAATATTTCTGGTATTAAAACCTAATTACACTTACATAGCGTTTTGACCCCAATTTGGCAGTTTACTATTTGTCCATAGCTAGGACCCTAACAGGTGCTACCACCCCGGGTCAGGGTGGAAATGGGAACATCCGCAATTAAGAGGTGGCTCCACGCTCCTCAAAACCTCCTGATTCGAGGCCTTGCTGTTGGACGTAGTTCATCGTCTTACCCAGGACGCGGATATAGTTTATCGTCACACCCAGGACGGTAATAGTTTTGTGTAAATGGATGGCATTGTGGGGGATAGTAAAAAGACAAACATTGTTAAGAGCTACAAAAGACAAGAAGTTGTGGAGGGCCATAATCGCTCACGTCCTGACTATGCATGATGCATAAAAGAAAGGGATGTTTACATCCGTCCAGTTTATACATATAAAAATTTGCAACTGATGTTTGATCGCCAGCTTGTCTTGAAAATTTCTTTTTATGTTCAAATTGCATCATTCACACGTGTCAGTTGCTTAGCATCTGAACAGCTTGACCGGGTTTCAGTGATTCATAAGAAATACATTCCTTTCAATCAAATACAGAGAAGAATGTTTTATTTTTGGGGGAGATTTGTATTGGGAAATTGAAATTTCTTACAAATCTAGTCATGATTTACTTCGTTTTAGGTTTATTAATGAATCCAGTACCTATTTTTCAAAATATTGCTTTTTTTGTTGTTGTGTCGGGGAAGAAGACAAGTAATTTAATGATGACTGATGTTCTTTTCCATTTGGAAGTATTTTCATAGCCTCTTGAACATTTTAAGCCACGGTACATCAGTTTGATTGATTGCACGAGCAATAAACAGCTGAGTAATTTTGATAATTCCTTAAAACTGTACAAAGAGGGCTTCACAAAATTTCTGCATCAATTTAATACATACACACACACACACGGATTTTGAAACATGGTTATTTCTATATATATATATATATATATATATATATATATATATAGAGGATTTTTGAAACATGGTTATTACTATACATATATATATATATATATATATATATATATAATTAAAATTTTTGAAACATGGTTATTACTATATATATATATATAATTAAGAATTTTTTGAAAGATGGTTATTACTATATATATATATATATATATATAATTAAAATTTTTTGAAAGATGGTTATTACTATATATATATATATATGTATATATATATATATATATATGTAATTGAGAATTTTTTTGATATTTAAGCAAAAGGGCTCAATATTCTAGATCAGAAACATTAAAATAGAAAATCAAGCTGGAAAGAGCGGGAATAAAAAACAAAAGAATAAAAACACAACGATATCACTTGATATGATAAAGCAATCCTCAAACTTCTAGACCGTTCTGAACCGTCAGAGGATCGTCACATCGTCTGAAAGTAGTAAGAGTATATATATATATATATATATATATATATATATATATATATATATATATATATATGAAAATATCATTAGGTCTAACGCGGTATGATCCCTCGACCCCGTAGGTCCTGCTGATCAAATCATCCTCAAATACTGCTTTTGAACACACATATTGCTCAATTCTCGAAATGTAAATATCTGGTCTGTTTTGTATCTTTTAAAGACTTTTTTTTTAGGAAATGGAGTAAATCCGACATATTTTTAATTTATTTATCCAAACCTTATTTTTAATAGATACTCATATTTGAATAGATGCTCTGTTTTTATTTAATTATTAAGCAGTATATTTATTTATTTGCATTTACTGGCAAGAATATTGAATATTGTTCCAATCCTGTCGGAGGGGCCATATTATTCTAACAAGATTTCTCGAATATTCAGGCCGGTAGATGTAAATAAATGAACATAACAATTAATAAATACATAAAAACAGAGCATCTACTTAAATATGTGTATCCATTAAAAATAACGTTCGAATAAATTAATTAAAAATATGGATTTAATATATATATATATATATATATATATATATATATATATATATATATATATATATATATATATCCTGTGTGTGTGTTTCTGTGCTTGCACATCTACCTATACTGGGACCGGCTGAAAAGTTAATAGGCTGACCAAGATATAGTCATGGAACGTTTCAAAGTGAGGTTTATATTTCAATAATTATTTATAAAAAAATATATATATATATATATATATATATATATATATATATATATATATATATATATATATATATATATAAGACAAAAGGAAAACATTTATGCATGCAAGTTTCATTCCTTAAGTAAAATGTGAACACACACACACACACACACATATATATATATATATATATATATATATATATATATATATATATATATATATATATGTGTGTGTGAAGGTCGACTGAAATATTCATAGGCTGACCAAGATGGAATGTGGCAAAATGGGGTTTATATTTCAACACGGTACCCTTTATTTCCATCGATGTTGCAGTGCTTGGATCCTATTGGAGAAGAAGCTTTCATCTTGTTGGCCAAAAACCATGTCATCAACTGTTGTCATCACTTCGGTACTTGTTGCCAGCCAATTGTTTTTTCAAGTTTGGGAACGGATGATAATCAGATGTGGGGTCAAATCAAGAGAACACGGGGATGATCAACCAGTTCAAAGCCGCAGTCACGTACAGCAGCCATTAAAACCAGGACTTATGTACTGGGTCGTTGTTCTGATGAAACAAGACTCCATTCGCCGGGATATGCTAATAGTATTCGGTAGTTGATTTATAGTCAATCGCTTGTCATCAATCACCATGTTGTGAAAACGATAAATGATTTGCTCGGTGATGGCAGTTACTTATGACGTATTCTTTGAACAATCAGATATCAGTTCACCTTGAAGGAAATAAAACAGAAGAGTACAACTTAATGCATGCAAAATTTCACAGGTATATAATCTGCCTTCATAGTCAGCCTATTAACTTTCAGCCCTCTCATATATATATATATATATATATATATATATATATATATATATATATATATATATATATAAAATAAAGTTAATATATATTAGTAAAGTTAATATAAAATGGCGAAATCCCTTCGCTAACAAAGTTTTAAAGATGCATTAACCTACCAATGACTCAATGAATGTTATGATCCTTGTTTTTTGAAATTGTAAGCAGTATTAGGTCTTTCCTAAATATGCAAGTACTTTTGACTGTACATTCAGTCATCCTCACACATGGAAATTATTTTGCTTTTGATAAAATTCAGGTAGCATCCGAGACGAAAAATATAATGTGAATTAAAAATTTTCTTAGCGAAGGGATTTCGCCATTTTATATTTTATATCATTAACTTTGCTAATTTTTTTTTATGAATGATTCATTGTAATATATATATATATATATTATATATATATATGATAAAAAGGAAGAACTGTAAGATATATAATCCGGTGTTCTAATTGATATTTTTATTTTTACAAAACAGTGCTCAATGTAAATTTACAGAGCATAAATATTATAAATTAACTGATTTAAAATATGGTTTCTTCGCTACACAGTAATAACCACGTTTCCAAAACCGAAGGTAAAAACTTCAACTTTAATTATATAATTAAATTAAAAGCATTAGTTCTGTTTCATCTTCAAGCGAATTTTGGAATAACTTATTTTTAAATTTACTGAATATTAAACAAGGATACAGAAAAATCCAGTAATTTTTTCTGTGTCCTTGGAATTAGAAAGATTTTAGAGTCCCATGAAAATAAGTGGATACAACGTCTAAAAACAAAATACCCAGCCGGGCTAAATCATAAATTTAACAATATATAGATTGTCAACAAATCAAAACCTACCCACATTTCCCACCCACACAAGACAGACATGCTTACGGAGGTGTGGAGGCCTCACACTTATACACACACTCACACGAATATACACACTTATACACATCATATTCACTCACTCCCTAATGAGCCAAATGATAACACACACCTACAGCAATACACACGCTTACACATATCATACTCATTCACTCCCTAAGAACCAAATAACACACACACAAACACTAAACAGAGACACATCCCCTCACCATGTCCAATAAAACAGTCAAACTGACCAGAGAATTCAGAATAACATGTATCTATCCAGCTCTTATCTCAAATAAAAACTTAAAAGAGACTGTTTAACCAACACAAGGAATGTTAAAAGATTCATGTTAAAAAGATAAAACAATAAATAAACAAATGAAAACTACAGACAAAAGTTGATTTTCTCCATCAAGACATTCATTTCTGTAGTTCACTGCTACCAGCAAGCAGAAATATTTCTCCTCCCGATGATGGTCATTTCAGTCGAAACTAGTCGAGGAATCTAAATGGGATAATAATAAAAAACGAAAGAATATTAATCTACAACCCAGTGTGTCTAAAGATTTTAATTTTTAATTTTCTTATTATTTCAATATATATATATATATATATATATATATATATATGTGTATATGTGTGTGTGTGTGTATATATATATATTGTCATCCTATATATATATATATATATATATATATATATATAATTAATTTATTTGAACGTTATTTTTATTAGATACTCATATTTCAGTAGATGTTCTGTTTTTATTTATTTATTAAAGGGTATATTTATTTATTTACATCTACCGGCCTGAATACGCGAGAAATCGTGTTAGAAAAATATGCGTCCTCCGACAGGATTCGAACATTTTCGAATATTCTTACCAATAGATGTACATAAATAAATATTCTGTTTAATAATTAAATAAAAACAGAGCATCTATTCAAATATGAGTATTCATTAAAAATAACGTTTGGACAAATAAATAAAAAAATATGTCGGATTTAATCCATTTCCTAAAAAAATGTCTTTACGATACAGGGCAGATATGTATATTTCGAGAATTGAGCAGTACGTGTGGTGAAAAACTGTATTTTGGGTAGGTTTGATCAGGAGGTGCTACGTGACCGAAAGGTCAAGCCCCGTCAGACCTAATGACGCTTTCTCCTACGGAATGCAGGTAAAATACTGACGAATGTGTGCATTTTTTTTTCTGACAAGATTTCTCGAATATTCAGGCCGGTAGGTAGAAATAAATAAATAAATATTAAATAAATAAAAAGCATGGCATCTACAGAAATATGAGTATTCATTAAAAATAACATTTAAACAAATAAATAAAAATGATCTATCTATCTATATATATATATATATATATATATGAAGTATGTTAATAATGAATCAAATCTTTTTTAATATCTTGAGATTCGTTTGCGCTACATTCATGTAAATTGCCAAAACTTCAAAAGAATCACACTGTAAGAACATTTACTCTTCATTGAAATTTACCAACGGGCATGAGACGTCATTGATTGTGAATGTTACAAGCAAAAGCTTGTAACATTCACACTCAATGGCGAAAGAGTAGAATATCACATCAGTCAGCTTCCTTTCCTGTCAACGCATCCCTCCTAAAATTAATTTTGGGATATCTGTACGTTCTGCATTCTTCGTCTTTTATGTGCCGTGTCCCTTCAGGAGGGTGGCGATCATTGCCCTCCACATCTTCCTGTCCCTTCTAGCTCTTAATATATTTTGGCTTTCTGTTATTTTCCCCAAACCCTGTTCCGCCTCCATTTACTCAATCCCATAAAGGTGTTTTACGAGCTGCTTTACTTTGCTCTTCTTTTCCTCAATCTGTCTCGTGAGTATTAGATTTTCCAATCCCTCTTTTCTCATTATGTGTCCCAGAAATTTCAACTACCTCTTCTTGGTGTTAAGTATAAATCCAATTTGTTTCTTTCTCCTTAACAACTTGTCGTTGCTCACATGTTCGGCCCATGGTATTCTCAGCATTTTTTCCGTAGAACCACATTTCAGTTGATTCAAGTCCCTTCTTCATTCTTGAGGAGATTTTCCAGCATTCGTTGCCATACAGGAGTGCTTATGTCACAGAGTTCAGTACTCTTTTCTTTCTTTCCAACGATTTTTTTTGCCTACTAATACTCTGCTTAGCTTTTGGAATGCATCTTTGGCCATCCCAATACGTTTTCGGATCTCAGTGTCTCAGATTCCGTCCTCTGTTTGAAAACTTCTCAGATATTTAAATTTCTGCAAAACTAATATTGCCGTTCAAAACCCCTTGAAGAAGAATATGATCAGGTAGTTCCTGTTGGTCTTCATAGCAGTTTAAAAAAAAAACTTTTGAGAAAAGGCGATGTGATAAGTGCATGAGCTTTTTAAAAATCTGATCCCTTTAAAGGCAGACGATAATGCCAGTAAGACAGCAGGGCGCGAAAGAGAATGAGCTGACCTTAGAAACGAGAAAGGGCAATAAAAGCACAGGTGTCAGAAAAACAAAAGATGGCGATTGACGTTGCCTTTAAATTTTTGAAGAAGTTAGGCGGCAGGGAAGCAGTAAATCAGAAATGAGTTTCACAAGCGAGAAGTACGTGGAATTAAACTCTTAGAATATAACTCTTAGAATACAGGTACGTCTAGCTATTTCAACAGCAAAACGGTGAAACCTACTTGCTAATCTAGGTGTGTATGTCTGCTTTTCCTCATTTTCCTCCCTAATTATCCTGGCGTGGTTAACTGGACACTACCGATGCTGACAAGGTCTTAGAGTTTACGACCGAGACTCTCTCCCACTGGTTAGAGAACTCTCTCTTGAATTTCCCGACCATCTATATATATGTATCCGCCTATCCTCAGTTCTGTTAGATATCTCTTCTTTCTCTGCCATTCCCCTTAGTCTCAAGACCGATAATATAGACACGGCCATCTCTCTACATCCGTTTGCACAAATATTCGTGTTCGGTGGCTTTAACGCCCACCATGCCAAGTGGCTTAAAAACTCTATAACTGACCTCGCTGGCATACAAACCCTTAACTTTTCAATCACTCAGTCCCTCACACAAGTGGTTGGCTTTCCTACGCGTTTCCCCAGTAAGTCTGACACTAAGGTTTCTCTTCTCAAACTCTGTTTTACATCCATCCCCGACTCCTGTCGAGTCACGCAGCTCTATCCTCTTGGTAACTCTGATCATCCTTCTACTCCTCGCCCATCAAAGAACCTCCTACTAACAGAATATCTTTCTGTTATCAATGCGCAGACTGGGACTCGTTTCGTGACTTCGTTCGCGATGTCGCCTGGAATGTGGTTTTTAATTTCCCCGTTCAAAGATGTGTCTGAAGTCTGCTCCTGGGTTAAAGCTTGAATGGAGGCTTTCATTCCTGAAAGAAAATAGAAAGTTAAATCACACTCATCTCTTTGGTTCACAGCCGCTTGCTCAGCTGCTATTGCCCATAGGAATCGCTTTTTCCGTCAGTATCGAAGCGACATGTCTGATTGCAACAGACGTCTCTTTGACTCTGTCCGTAATGAGTGCAAGCGGGTCTTCAATGAAGTAAAGCTATTATTTGCTGGAAAATGAAACAACGTATTGCATCTCGCGAGTTTGTTTCAGAGATTATTGGCGGCTCTGCAAGAGTATGCTGAGCAACTGCTAATCCTCAATACCTCCTTTATTTAATCAATTTGAGATACTGACTTCCTTAGGCTGAATGCTTTGCTCGGAAATTCTCATCAAATTTAACGCTGGACTCATACGGAGTACCCACACCTGATTTCCTCCTAGAATCGAAGCTCTGTTGAGTGACATAAACATAACGCCATCGATGATTTTGGACATCGTCTCCAAATTAATCTCCCATGAGGCTAGTGGTGGGGACGGAATACCAGCCGTTGTCCTGAAGAAATGTGCTCCTGAACTGGCATCAGTCCTCTCCAAACTATATAACTATTGCCTCTCTGACTCATGCTTTCCAGCTCTTCGGAAGCCCTCACATTTTTTCCCTGTCTTTATGAACTCTGGTGACTCTTCTGACCCATCTAACTACCGTCCTATCAGTCTCTTACCACTCTTAGGCAAAAATCTTCGAGGTTTTAGTCAACGCTGAAGTAGTTAAACACCTTAAATCCCATCATCTGCTCTTAGACAAGCAATATGGTTTACGCCTTGCCCGATCCACTGCTGACGTGCTGAAAACTATAACTGAATTTATCTACCAAGCACTTGACAATAAGGGAGTAGCTTTAGATATGTCTAAAGCGTTTGATAGGGTCTGGCACACCGGCCTTCTTCGTAAGCTTCAGGGATACGATTCCTGGACGATTATTTGACTTAAATTCCTGTCAAACCGCGAAATGAACGTAGTCCTAAACGGTTTCTCTTCCAGTTCCTTTCACACGAACGCTGGTGATCCACAAGATTCTATCCTGGTCCATACACTGTTTCTGGTCTTCATCAATGGTCTCCCTGATGTCATCAACTTCCAAGTTGACGTCTACGCTTATGACACTACTATTTACTCCTGCCTTAATAGTAGATCCGGTATCGTTGACAAAACTAATCCTGGCCGCAGTCCTCGTGAAGGAACTCCAATCTGTGGTTGACTCGGGCAGGACACTGCTTGTAAAATTTAATGCTTCTAAAACGAAAATGCTCTCACCATAAAGAACTCTCCCTGCCTCCCATCAGGATGTCTGATGCCCAACTCCTCTCAGCGTCTGCTTGGTCTCACGCTGTCCACTAACCTGAAGTGGAACAAATACATTGAATCTATAGCTTCATCTACCGCAAGGAAAGTTTGTGTCACGCCTGAGTTCATCCTTCAAATCTACAAATTAACCCTTCGTCCTTGGAATACTGCTGTCATATATGGTTTGTTGCTTCCTCTTTTCATCTCAAGGTCCTAGACAAAATCCAGATCCAAAATGTTTGGTCCTGATCTGGCATTCCGTTTGCAGTCACTATCTCACAGACGTGCTGTGACCTCTCTCTGTCTTTTCCACAAGTACTTTCATGGCAACTGCTCCGACGAGCTACTTTCACTCGTTCCCAAACTGCATGAATTTAAGCGTGGTACTAGGTTGGCATCTCGGTTCCATCCTTTGACTGTTGAAACGGCTAAACGTAGCCATCTCTTCTACTCCAACAGCTACTCATCTCGCACCTCCCGCCAGTGGAATGCCCTTCTTCCTATCTCTTTTTCCCTGGTAGCTATAATCTTCAGAATATTCAAATGTAATGTCAAACGAGATCTTCTAATGTCTTTATCTTGAATCCCGTCCTTCTCTTTATCCTTTTCCTAAACACTCCTCTTTACTCTTACTCTCACTCTCTGTAGCTTCCCGCCTTGCTTGGGGCGATTTGTTTTAAGAAAGGGAGAAAACAGCATTTAATTTTATATGTTGACCAGATAGGATATTTATGGCATACAGGTGGGCCTGTGTCTTTTTGTTCATTTCTCTCTCCGTCAAACATCGTGTTTCTCTTTCATCTCTAGTTTCGTTATATTGCTTGTTTTTATTATTTAAAATGCGTCTCAAACTTCATCTTTTACATTGTATACTGGATTTCAGCAAAAACTGCTGCATGTAATCAGGAATTAATGTTAGCGTTACTGACAGAAAAAAGTGTTGTTATGTGTATAATGGAATTAATAATGATATTATTCTACAAATGCATTGCAGGTAATTGCAGATAATTTTACTATAATCATACATCGTAATTTTTTTTACTCAAGAAATATACTGAATATCGGAAAGGTCATGTCAGTGTTCAGCAATGAATTCGTGATTTCACTCTCCAAATGTATTGAAAATTTAAAAGAAAGTCATTGTAAGTGGTCTGAATTAAAACATGATTTTACCCTCAAAATGCATTAAAAAAAAAATGAAGGCATTGTCAGTGGTCAGGAATTAAAACATGATTTTACTCTCGAAATGCAGTGAAAATATAAACAACGACATTGTCCGTGATCAGGAACTAAAACATGATTTTAATCTCGAAATGCATTTAAAATCAAAACCAAAAGTATTGTTAGTGGTTATGAATGAATACAAACATACAAATACTATCGAAATAATATGATAATTTTATAAATAATGGAAAAAAAAATTCTAATAATTTTATTATGGAACTGCATTGAAAATAATGCAGAATGGGATTGTCATTTATGAAAAATTAAGCCAAGCGAACGTGGCAGATAGATTAGTGATGTATAATATAAACACTGGAAATATTTTTGTTGACTGGATGAATTGTCAGTAATTATGCTAAAGGAATACATTTAAAATGACCTTTTTCTTTCAGTAGAGATGTATTGAAAATGAAGACGAAAGCGTTTTTAAGTCTTCAAACGTTAATACAAGCATTACTGAGAGAATAGAGCTAATTTATACATGGTGTAAATATACTGTAAATCCTTACTTTAGAAACTTCTTTGAAATCAGGAAGAAAGGAATTAATGCAAGATCAGGTGATTATAAGTTTTATTTCTATACTATTTGTCATTTTAATGTAGTTTCTCCTTGTATTTTAATGTTTAATTATTCATTGTTTGTTTTATTTTTTTTAAGCTCTGTCTTTTCTAAACAGGCTTTTTTGAAATCGTTCTCTTCTCAAACAACAATTTTATTTATTTTATTTTTTTTAGTCCTTTTATTTCAGTTTTCTTTTTCATTTGTCGCTTACTCATTTTCACTTGCTGTATTTCTTTCTTTCTTTTTTTTAATGTTTTCCCTTTTTTTATTTTTTTATTTCGCGCATGCGCGTTGTTAGTTTTTGATTTTGTCGACTGCACAGTATAGTAGGGTCAGTTGGGCACCGTCTGTGAGAAAAAGAGCACCATGACGTAATTCACTTCGCCAGAAATTTGGAAACGGCATACTGTACTGCTTAGCATTCGCACCAGAATCTCTAATACGAACATTTCAAAGTATTTGGGTGTCAATCTGAGGACAGTTAAGAAGATTCGGAAAGAGTTGGATGTGCCTAATGGTGATTACAATGGTGTTTGCAGTGATCATTGGTGATGGCGACGTTATAACACCACGGGGCCTCAGACTCAACATAGAAACCTAAATCAAGTGCCTTGAGGGGTAGTGATACCCTGGGTCAAGAGGGTGGCTGCTGGTAGACCCTGAGTCTGACAAATGGAATCTGCACCATGCCATACAAGTAGGACAACACAGTCTTGGATATTAGACAAATTCTTCAACCACATCGCTCCTTATATCTGGCCACCTTACTCCCCAGACTGCAATCCCCTTGATTATTATGTGTAGAGCGCAGTTAAGCGAGTTACAAACAACTCTCTTTGTAAGACCAAAGATGAACTGAAGGCAAGGATTTATGGTAGCATTCACAAACTTATACAAAGAGACTGCCTAGAAGATATACAGGAGATTCTATAGGCCGTGGTTGGGGCCAATGGCGATTTTATTGAATACATTTACTCTTTAATATTTCAATATATTTTGGTGTAATTTTGGTAAATATATCTGTTAAAACGGGATGTCGGAGTTATTTTTATTTTGGCGTAATTTAGACGACAATTTATCCAACACAACCTGTATATATCCGTGTTAATTTTTTTTATAAAAATGTATTGCTATAAAAATGTAATGTTAGTCATTTTATTATAATATGTACTGTTGATTTGTTTTCAATATTTACCCATAGCTGGGACCCTAACAGGTGCTACTACCCGGATCAAAGCGGCCCTTGGAATAACAGGAATTAAGAGGTGGTTCAATGCTCCTCAAAACCTCCAATCTCCCGATCAGATGCCTTGCTGTCTAATGTAGTTTATATTCATACCCATGACAAGACATCCAATGAAGCAAAGTTTTTGAAACAGTGTATTGAGAATTAATAAATAAAGAATGGTGATTCAGAATACACAACTAAAATAGAGGCAAATGAATCGTTCAACAAATTCGTTCACTTTATATTTTTAGACGATCAATGGTATCTACGATTCATTGATTTGCACTTAGCATAATATGAACTGCTTTTGCTTAATATCTTTGCATGGGAATAATGTTGTTTGTCTAATATAAAAGTTACTCAAAAACATCACCCGAAAAGAAAAGAAGCAATATATATATATATATATATATATATATATATATATATATATATATATATATATATATATATATAGCAACTAAACAACAAATACGACGAAGATAAAGCCTATCTCAAAATCAAGATGAGAGAAATGATCATTTAGTAAGGAAAAGTATCAGAGTACCTGGTGAGAGAAGTTTAGACAAATATGGCTGCCGTCACTTACTAGAGGAATGGATTTATTAAGCATTTCATTCTTTTATTTGCATATATATTTAAAATGACTAATTCCCCCCTCAACTATGGGGATATAGCAGAACAGACCGGGTTCTATAGCCTTGGGTCGCAACTGGTCTACCGCGGAAAGAAATGGCAACCTAATGCGGGAAAAATCTGCCTCGTCAGTCATGTATCGAAAGATACATAATTGCCTAAGCTTGTAACACGAATGGCACATAACTGACTGAAGGGAAGTAACCACTCATCAAATTACTACCGTAAGTTTTTTATTTAACTCCCTTCCAAATATAATGCGTGACATGAAAGATATAAATAAATAAATAAATACACATCGACAATTATTATATAGTCGATTTTTGTTAACTTTTTTATCTTCATCTTCTTTTTTTTTTTTTTACAATGATAATTTTTTTTAACTTTCACTTTATTCTTTCTCTCCTCGCCTGCAGTTTGCTTCCCGCCTTTTTATTTCCTATTACATTCTTCTTTCTTCTAAAAACCATAACTAGTTACTCCTTCATGATTATTTTGGTTCTCTTCCTTCTAATCATTCTTCCAAAAAGACAATTCCGACAAGAATAAAACAATGAATAGCCACGCACATTTTTTTTTTTTTTTTTTACACTGAAGCGGTGGCGGATATGGAAACATTTCTAAGGCGGTGTTGTGGGGATGCGGTCTGGGAGTGGCGGAAAATGAAAGTATAGTTCTTTGGAGAAAAAGCTTTCCAAATTTACCCCAACTCAACAAAGGAGACATTCATCAAAATTCTGGAACATTTTAAGTTGTAGTTATTTAGGGTATAAGTTTGTTTTATCATATGTAGATGCTGGTGGATTTTGAGAGAGAATAAATTTGGCAGGAAGAATGCATGTTCGTTTGTGTATGGATTATTGCTCTTAGCAAATATACACATACGAACGTACATACATGCATAATTTTATATATATATATATATATATATTTATATATACAAGTATATAATTGGTATATACGGAATGAATTCCAATAACCAACAATTACTATTCTTAAAAGAGTGCTCAATACAAAGTAGAGCAGATATAATTATTTATTTATATTATTATTAATTATTAAATAATTATATTTATATATATATATATATATAGAGAGAGAGAGAGAGAGTTAGAGAGAGAGAGAGATTGATATGCCGCCAAAAAATCAAGCAATATATATATATATATATATATATATATATATATATATATTTTTGTGTGCATGTGTGTGTGTGTGTGTGTGTGTTTTAAGCAGATTATATTCATTCAAGAATGTTTGGTTGAATAATCTGGACATATTATGTCTATTTATTTTTATTTTAATCCTCTCAAATTCACTGACCGATTTCTTAACGTTGATATTAAGTTCATTAACAAAGAATTCTAACAGACCGCGTTTAATGCGTATTTACAAAAACATGACAACTAAGAGTTACATTAATTTTTTTTTCTTAGCAATTCACCCCTGAAGATGATCTTGGATGAGATTGGAAGTACTTGGTAAATTAAAATGAAAATAAAATAAAAAAAAAACTACCGCATCTTCCTTAAATCATTAAAAAGTCGATCATAGTATACGAGATGATTACAATGAAATTTAATAGACATTATATGTCCAGATTATTATGTTTTATATATATTTATATATATATATATATATATATATATATATATATATATATATATATATATATATATATATAAACAAATTGGAGGACGTTTTTGTGCGACGTGTTTCGTTCTTCATTTGACTAAAGTGATGATTATGATGTTACGACTACATATGCACAAGGAGGAGAGGGGGACGCTGAGAATCTAACTTATTTTTCTCATTTTTGTATATTTTTATAGTTTGTTGTTTCCCTAAAATTGATCTTCGTATATAAAAATGTACATATCGTTCTCTACCACCCCTATATACATACATGCATACATATATATATATATATGTGTGTGTGTGTGTCTGTGTGTTATCGGCTTCGCTTTCCTTCGGGCGTATCTGTAGTCGCATCAATTTAGTCCGATAAAGTTCTTTTTTACACTTCACACTTTCTACACTTTATTATATTTGCCCACTATAATTGTTCTATATATATATATATATATATATATATATATATATATATATATATAGGGAGAGGGAGAGAGAAAGTGAAGGAGAAAGAGCGTAAGAAATAAAGCAAAGAAATTAAGTGACATCCAGGTTTAACTTATTTAAAGATCAGGGCCTACAAATCGATCAATCATACATAGTTGAAGTCGACTCCTGACCAAGTCAAGCCACCTACAGAACTGGTAATTCTCCAATGAACATGTAGGAGGGGATTTCCAATGTCAATGCTGTCTTAAATGGCTTATAAGAGCCGCAAGTGACGTGAAAGCCATTCCACATTGCATGCAGACGTGTCTTCCGACACCAACCTGATTATCTGTATGCTTTGTTTTTTTGGGGGCCAAGTGAGTCCACCGGCTGACCGACACACATTCTTACAAATACTGCAGCAAAAGACTCGCTGGTTATCATATTGGTAGGTGGAGGAGGTGATTCTGTGTCCACGTTTGTTGTTAAGGAGGTATGTCCTCGAGAAAGAGACACAGCCACATTCATCACACGAGTGGGACTCCTCTGTGCTCCTCTCAGCCATATACATGCATCTATTTATACATGTATCTTTCATTGATGAAGTGGGGCACGGTGGAGTAAGTGAAGTAATGGATAGTGGCTCGGATTGAGTAATCAGAGAGTCGAATTCGAATTCCAGTCGAATCCAATACATAAAACCCTTGGGTAAGGTATGAATTGTCGTCTGGATTCTTTAGCCTTGGATGGTAAATGGACTACCGCAGAAAGAAATGGCAACCTACTGCGGGGAAAAATCTGCCTCGTCATTCATGTATCGAAAGATACATGATCGCCTAAGTTTGTATCACGCATGACACTGACTGATTCCGGAATATTCTGAGGTTATCAGAAATTTTTAAAAATGTAGGCGTATTCCGTTTTTTTTTCTTATTTATTTAGAATCCATTACATTGGCTAATACTTTTCGAAAAGGTATGCATCCACTTCTCCCCCCCCCAGCTATAGGTAAATAGCAGGACAGACCGGATTCTTTAGCCTTGGATGACAACTGGTCAACTGCAGAAAGAAATTGAAACCTACTGCAGGAAAAAAAAATCTGCCTCGTCAGTCATGTATCAAAAGATACATGATCGCCTAAGCGTGTATCACGCATGGCACATAATTGACTGATCTTGCATTGAAAATGGCCGGCCAGGAAGATTTAAAATCCAAACCTTTTTCCTGTTTTTCAGGGGTTAAAAAATATGATAAATAAATAAATAAATATTTATGGGATACAGTACTCAATATCAGAGACAGAGCTTATGTAAATATAAATATGAAACTGAACATTGACGTCAAAACTCAGAGGCGACAGGGTGTTTCATGCTAGACGTAATCGTCGGGCAGCCTGTCGCCTCTGAGTGTTGACTTCAATGTTCACTTATATATATATATATATATATATATATATATATATATATATATATTTAGATGTTTGTGTCTGTGTGTTTACATTACATATATATATATATATATATATATATATATGTTCAGATTATACCTTCCTTGGTCGCTTGTGTAATATAAATATGCGACACCGCAGCCGTCTTGAATATTCTTTCCTCCTGATATATTTTAGGCGTGTCGCCCTTCCTCCTGCTTTTGTCCAACTGCGGTCACGTGATCGAAGTTTGATCTTTGTCGCGTCAGTTTTCTTGCTACAGTAACAGTGTAAGCATGCCCGATCCGCAAGCAGTGTGCATCAAGGTGGAACAAAGAGCAGTGATACGAATTTTCAGCGAACATGCTACCTCATAGTTGAAACTCGCCGGTCAGCCATTAACATCTCTCGAGCTTGGTGGAGGTTGATGGGCGTCGTGCTGCTCTTTGTTCTTTCGTCACGCTTGTCCGTTCCGCTTTTAAAACTTCTCGTTCCGCCCCATACACACTTCTATGCGGTAGTGCACTGTCGCCGTATTGTGTTAGAATTTCCGATGAATTTCAGACTCTGACACGCCTTCCGACCAGAGAAATCGGTTCATTGATCTTTGGTCCTCTTTTATTTCATTTTTTTTTTTTACTACTTCAAATATGTCGGATTAAAAATAGAAATCCGTTAATTGCTTTGTTTACGTTTCGGATACGAAATTAAGCAGATATGGCTTTCGAGAAAAATCTGAATTCGGAGATGTGCCGTAAAGCAAACACAACCTTGCCGTGAGGCTCTGCATGGATACTGGAATCAATACTACATAGTGACGATCAGTTTCACGTTTCAACGTGATCTTCAGCCCAAGATCGCACTGAAGCAGATAAACTGACACTAACCATGCAGCGTTGATTCCTATTTCGAAAGTGTCTATATCTATAAACATTTTATATTCACTATTGTGATTTTTTCCTTATGAAGAACAAACTAAATCAAAAGGATAAAAACGATCGACCAAAGAGCTAAATGTGTTGTCGGGGGCGGATTTGATCGGAAGAATTGAAGAATAGGCAATTAATTTGTTCTAAAACCATTGTTGATTGATTTTGTAATGTCAACGAACAATCGTTGTCACTTTCGTAATGTTCGTTGTAGTAGAGACTTTGTAATCGCAGATACAACTATAGTAACGCTGTTGAACAATACTGGCGTCAGACGCCTTCGAATAACACTTGCACTATTCTGCTAATAATTATCGAGCAAGTACGCTCGATAATACTCACCCGAAATGTAGCCACCGTATAGTAATCCGTGTAGTGATCAGTATAGAGAAATAGTATAGTGACTAATATATAGATAGAGGATTGTGTGGAAAGAGTGAACGGTATAGTAATAGAGGATAGAATAGAAATGGTGACCAATCAGACGTCATGCTAATTCCCATAATTCTTTTACTATCACGTGATCTACTTATTCAAAATGGGGTTACATGTGTTTGCTCTCTGGTGATCTATGTTCAAACTGCAGTATCAGCAACGACACTTTTCTCCTATACCAACAATTGCTGATTTGTTTGTTTAATTGCATATCAACTCCTTATGGATCATTTAATGCCGAAATTTAATTTTCTTGAGAGCGTGGAAATAATAAAAATATGATAGGTTATTCTGCTTTCACAATTGAATACATGGTAGATGATACCCAGATTTTGTGCCTATACATATTTATGTTGATAGGCGGTGATATGTATGTTTTGTTACGGTTACATTTTGGAATACAGTTTGATTTCTTTAAGAATTTCTAGTATATTATATGAATTAATATCATGAAAGTTCTTTCATGCTGATTGTGTGGTTGGTTGATTTTGTTTAGAAGCATATCGAGCTTTATGGGTTATTTAATGACGAAATCTAAATAATTTGAACATAAGTTAATGGTTTAATATATTTTAAACGCAGGTGTATGTCTTCAACTAAAAATAAAATGTATTGCTAGTCATTTTTCTTTTAAAATGTGTTGTTAGTCATTTTACTATAAATATGTATTATTGGTACTTTTTATATAAAAAAATGTATGGCTGGTATTTTTATTATAAAATGTATTTTTATACTTTCATAGAGTTTTTTGTTTGGCGGGGGTCACTATTTGCCCATAGCTGGGACCCCAGCACGTGCTACCACCACGAGGCAGAATGTACCTAGGAACAAATAGCAATTAAGAGGTCATTCTATGCTCTTCAAACCCTCCAATCTCCCGATTAAAGATTTGTTGCTGGATGTGTGAAACTATTGTAATTTGCAAACAATATCTGGTAAGAGCTCTCTTTCTTGCCGTACAAAACGTTATGAAGCTATTTCTAATCTTAGGTCTCTGGTTGGGATCCGGAAGGTAAGTATAAGAAAATCAAAGAAAATAGTATTAATAATAATAATAATAATAATAATAAGAAGAAGAAGAAGAAGAAGAAGAAGAAGAAGAAGAAAATATTTGCCTACTAATTCATATGGCTTGGCCTGCGGATTGTAGCATACCAACCAAGGAATTTGAAAAACTATCGAAGTATGAAGAACTGGATATCGAAATAAAAAAATGTGGAAATCGAGAACAATAATAGTACCAGTCATAGAAGGTGCGCTTGGAATGATAAAAAAGGAACACAACAACACACTAAGAAGAACTTTACCTGCGTAACGCTAGTGATGTTAAGGGAGATAGAAAAACAAATCATGATATGTAGCCATAACTGCCTGCCTTAGGTCTTCAGGTAGACTTGGTAAGTCGTTTGACCATAGCAGAAATCGAAATATGATGATGATGGTGATGATATAATAATAATAATAATAATGTCATTTCAGAAAACAATAGTATTATGGAGTTCGAATAGATAGAATCGACCGTCTGAGCATATGGTAGTCAATGATGGGAAAAATATTCTACTTTAGACCGTAATGTCACATATAAGACGCAGTGAAATTCGTCGTTCCGTTGACAAATTTGGTCTCTTCCGAGCTGACAGCAATGCTTATGGATTCAATACAAGTAGCTATAACGAAGCAGCAATTAAAGATGATTAGATGAACTTACAACAATTCAAAGGTACCCGGAACAACTACGCTAACGTGTGGATGTCTCAATTTATGCTAACGAGGTAAAGAACGCAGACGAATGCAAAAATAATCAATGAAATTAACTGCTGACTTTGAATTTACCTCTGTTTGTTTCCCGGGACAGATACATTTATAGACAAGCTGGCGACATCTGTACACTAACTCCATTTTTATTAGCTGGTATTTCTCATATATATATATATATATATATATATATATATATATATATATATATATTGATGCATATTTCATTAAATAATGCATAAAAGTTTTGTCTATTTATTTTATGTAAATTCTTTTCATATCGTCTGATAAGCTTAATAACATTATCATTAAAAGATGAAAGAAAATCACCATATCGATAAATATTTTTTAATCCTATCTAAGCTTTCGGCTTACATAAGCCATTATCAAAGATGACAGTTACCTTACAATATATTAACCAATACACCGACAAAACAATAATGATAGTCTGTTTTTGTTTGCTCGTCCTGGGTATGAAGATAAACTATATCCGTGTCCTGGGTAAGACGATAAACTACGTCCAACAACAAGGCCTCTGATCAGGAGGTTTTGAGGAGCATGGAACCTCCTCTTAATTTCTGGTGTTCCCAGGTCCACCCTGATCCGAGGTGGTAGCACCTGTTTAGGTCCCAGCTATGGGCAAATAGTTAACAGCGAAAATGAGGTAAAAAGCATTAAAAAAGCATAAAAATGGGTTTTTATTACCACAGATCCTTTGTAAAAGAATTGTTACCAGAAATAAATTTTTGAAGAAAAAAAAAATATTACCAGCAATATATTTTTGAAAAAAAAATATTACCGGCAATACATATTTTAAAATAATATTACAAGCTATAAATTTTTGAGGAAAAAAATGTTACCAGAAATAGATTTTTCACAAAACAAAATATTACCAGGAAAAAAAAGTTGCTGGCATTAAATAACCCAATGAGGTTGATTTGCCGTAAAACACAGCAAACCAAACCTGTTTTTGTTTTCATGAAAGATTTCCAGATTCCTATTCTCTCTAGCTAATTAATTATTCTCTCTAAGTTAATTCTTTTCGTTATCTCTCCCAATCTGTATTATGCAATTTATTTACACAAGCTTGTTATATAGGTTACTCGCTGCTCACTTCTATCCCTCCTGCCTTCAATATGTCCTCTGAGTGTCAACTATTTTAAGCCCTCTTTCCTTATTATCTGTTTGATAAATTTAAATTGCTTCTTTCTTATTCTAAGTGTAAGTGGTTTTTTGTTTCTATCCTTATTAAACCGTTTACTTGTAACAGCGAGATATACTGAAACAAATTGTTAAGGAATAATTTAGGTAACAACAGAGAAAAGAAGACTACACTATTATGTAATATCCGTCCTCCTATATGTAAAAGAATGCTGGGCAATCTGCTCACAGAAGACGAAGAAACATAAAGCAACAGATATGTCGTTCTACAGAAAGATGATGAGAAATCCATGGATATGTGTGAAGCGGCCATGTTTTCGAGAAAGTAGAAACAAAAATGGCAGAGTCTGAAACAAACAATTGAAATTTCTAGGGCACGTAACAAGGAAAGAGGGTTTGAAGAATTTAACACTCACAAGGTACGTTAAAGAGGAAGAGACAGAAAAGATCAGTGAAGAACGAATTTAATGAGCTAGTGTACATGATTGGCAGAACTGGGATTAGGAGGGATAGACAAAAAAAAAAAAATTGTTAAGGGATACGAGCGACCGAAAGCTTAGGACAACCAAGATCGCCCACGTCATGAAACATAGGAGAAGAATTCTTACTGTAGTCAACTTGATTCTCCCTGAGTGAACTAAACTTGCGATCTTATAACAGACTAGCAGCATGGCCCGGCGTTGCCCGTGCTTGATTAAAAAAAATCGTACGACTCATACAGCAATCGCTATCACTTGACTTAAAATATTTTTCCCCTTCCTTGCTTTTAAAGGAGTGCCCTTTGCCGTGCTGATGTTGCTACATGTCTTACTTCTTGCCTATCTCACACTGCGAATATTTTCTAAGCTCTATACTAAACATTAAATCTGTTACGAAAAAAGAACTAAACAAAATGAACACAAAACGATCAGCTTTAAAAAAGGACTCGTAACTGGAAAAACCGAATGAAAAAAGAATGTTAACAACAAATACTTTTTCACACTCAACCCAGTTCTGCGGAATCAGAATCAACGTTGAGTTTAAGCAAGCGAATGAGACAATTGGAGTAAAGTGCCATGCAGATTTAAATTTTTCTCACTTGTGGCGTATGCAGCTATCGACTTCTTTTGGATGCTAGCATGCTAGTTAACATTCGTGTCAGTCAGCTGTTGGCTCTCACGCTGGCCAATAGAATCTTCCTGCCTATTCGTGGTAGCCAGCTATAGGCTCTCACTCTGACCAGTATAAAATGGCCGCAAACTACATGAAAACTGTCGTAGAAGCATGAAAAAATCGATTATTTCCACTATCGATGGGAGTTGGGAAATGCAAAGTCGGTCTTGGCCTTGCCGCTAACTTGGAGCATGTGCATGTATATTTTGGTGCAAATCCGTCGGCTGTGCATTCGTTACACACACACACACACAAACAGACACACACACACACACACACACACACATGCTGCCTTTTATAGATAGAGATTCTGCTTAATAAATAAATATCTAATAATCAAACAACAGAAAATTCATCCTAAATAACACGTTTTTAGAAAGAGAATTTAATATCCAACATGTATAAAATATAAATAGGAAGTATGTTAAAAAATTCCCAGCATTTTTTTTTTTATTTTAGTTGAGTAGAGAATAATTAGCTTTTAAAAAAAATACGTTGAAAAATTTCGTTCCGTTTTTTTTTAATCATTTCACCCCAAGCAAAGCAATAAAGCCACTAAACACAAGGAGTTACTGAGTGTTAGACAATATGATAAAAAAATAATATTATTAAGGGAGAGACTTCCACATCGAGAAGTGTTAATGAAGAAACTATGTACATGAAACTTATAGTTACACTAACCATTTCAACTATAAAATGATGAGACCTTGCTGCCTGTCTAGTACAATGTTATAAATCCATATAGTCTAGCTATCATAGAGGAAAATCCATCAGAACAATTGCCATGAAAGTATTTACAGAACAGGTCAGGGGATCGATGGCGGGAAAATGGCTGAAGACGAGATGCCAAGTCAAACGCTTATAAAAAAACAAAAAAACATTATGTTTATAAAAATCACAGCTTTAAACGTGCAAAAACACGACATTTAAATAAAAATAGCAAAAAAAGAAAATATATGTTTGTTATTACTTTTTTTATCATTAACCGCCTTGAATATTTCTTAGCGACAACTTCAGAACTATAGCGAAGAAAACGGCAAATTACCTCGTCAAACCAAGCGAAAGCGTATTCCGTATATCCTAGAACGGAAAATGCGGCGAGAAATACCCCCCAAAAAAAAAAAAAAGGTCTCATATTCCGCATGACATGACATGAATTAGAAAAAATCCAGTCGCAGGAATGGCCATAAAAGTATTTTGATATGCTAAAATTGGGCGTCCTCTCCCAGTTGTCGACGAATTGAAAAAAAAAAATGGTCGGCGGAGAAAAGCAGTTAGTGTTTTCGAATCGAGAGAAAGGAATAAATTTCGTGTATTTTGGCTACTGCGTTCGTCGGAGAGTGAGCTATTTTTCTGACTGGTTACGTGCATTGGGATTTGTGAGATAGTACCTGTGAATCGAGATTTCGGCATTTCTTTCTGTCCCCGATATTCGAGTCTGAACTTACAATGATTTGTTCTCTGCGTTGTGGAAGTAATCTGCGACAAATATTTCCTTTGCAATCCCAGAACGCTTACAAGAACATTGTGACCAATATTTCAAGGGATCTGTGAGAGAGATGGAGAGTAATATTAGTTGAAACAATTGTTGGTGCAAGGGAAAATCCTCAAACAAGAGAATAAGAATGAATATACAATGATGTAATACATATTCTATTGTCTTAGCTAAACTAAACAGAAAAAAAGAGAAAATGTTGGGATGTCCTTATTCGTATGCAACTTTGCGTACAGGTTTCATAAATAAAAACTGTTGAATTACTTGAATCATTGCATATGTACGTGTGCCATTAATTAAACTTGGATAATTTGTATGCAATATTGTCTTTAATACGACAGGTGGTTCGTTGGGATTGAACATCTCGCAGTAGGGAAAAAAGACACTTTGTAGAGGTAGATCACATTTTAGCGATAAAGCCATGCTTTTTCTTGTATACTAATTTTGTCATCGCCATCAAGTGATCTTTCGGAGAAATACTCTGAAAGATGCAGGATAATTCTACCATACGAATTAAACTTAGCAACATCTGTCATAATTTAACATTCACATTAAGAAGATATGTTGTAGTTTTGAATCAACCGACAACAAAAAAAATGCGAAAAGTTTTTTAAATATAAAAATATAAAGTATT
>CAHIKZ030000610.1:1280000-1310000 GCA_903632075.3 Acanthosepion pharaonis
CACGAGCTTTTTTTTTTTCAATCACAATATCTTCCTCTCCTTCCTCACTAGTTTCCTCCATTCTCTTTCCGTTTTAGTACCTCGCTTTTTCTTTCTTTTTTCCCTAATTTCTTTTTCACTTTTTCACTCTACTGTTTCTGTCTTTCCCATTTATCTTTCTGCTCATTAATTACACATCCGTCTCTCTCTCTCTCTCTCTCTCTTTTATTTTCTCTTCCTCCCACTCTCGTAATTTCTCTCTCTTTCTATTCCCTTTCGCTTCTCACGTTCTCTCTATGCGCAGGATAATTTTTTTTTTTAATTTCGACATTTTTTAATTCATCGATCCTCCCGAAATATATATTTTTTCATGCAGCCATTGTTGAATATGTAATCTCTAACGGAATAATATACGAATGTTTTCTCATATTTCCATATTATATAAATACTACAGTCGTTCATGGCAGTAAATGATGGACACTCCCCTCACAAATAAACCTGAAGCAACAGAAATGCGTCTCTGCAGAAGGATGCTGAGAAGGCTATGGACAAAACATGTGAGCAACGACGAAGGTTGAGAAAAAATGGAAAAAAAAAATCACACTTATACTTAACACCTGGAAGAGACAGTTAAAATTTCTGGGACACATAACAAGGAAATAGGGCATGGAGATTTTGATACTCACAGGAAGAAAGTAACACACAATCTACTTAGTGAACTGGAAAGGACGTATCCCTGAGCAGGGTTTGGAAGAGATGGCAAAAAGTAAAAGGTTACTAAGAGCTACAAAGGGCAGGAAATTGTGGAGAGCAATGATCGCTAACGCCCTGAATGGTGACAGCACATAGAAGAAGTCGGTCGGCACTGTCACTTCGTTGACTGCAAGATGAACAAATTTCAAATCTAAATTTTTTGTACATTTAAAATACCACATATTTTAGTAAATATATTCAGTTTAAATAAATTACTCATACATATAACTTAAAATCTTTTGATCCCAGGCAGGAAGGGAAATTGATTCTCTCAGCACAGATAACCATTTTCAATTACATCAAAACTGGGTGTATATACATTTGCGTGTACACAAGGTATTCGAGTTTTAATCATAAAGTATAGGAAATATAATTATGGCTTCGTTTGGAAATATAAATATAGCTTCTTCAGAAACTCCCGCATCCTTAATTCTCGTTAGAGTTTTTTTTACAAGTACGACCCTATGTTTCTTCCACATTTCACACTGCTTGTTGTTGTGTACATGTCTTATAGTTTCTCTGCGTGGGACATATGGAAATGTTTGCATATAACATTTTATGACTTACTGGTATAAAACTCACCCAGAGAACAAAGTATGTTTGTCATTTTTTTTTGTTAGTTATTCCGTTTCATCTTTGTATTCAATTATATACATATATATATATATATATATATATATATATATATATATATATATATATATATATATATATATATATATAATTGTCTACAAAATATTGTCCACAAAATATCTAATAATGAAAAAAACACTAAACAAATTTAGTTTCTTTTTTCCAGATTTTCAGATAAGAGGTTAACCATCTAAATAGCATTTGTCGTAAGAAACACTGAAAAACCCTTTGAGTTATTAATCTGGAAAGAGAACAGGTTAAAATCGTTTTGTGTCAGCCCAATTGTCTTCAATGCTGAGAGGAAAAAATGAATGAAGCCTTCGGGAATGGTACCAAAATTCATAATGTTGCTTCCATCTTCAAAATCTATTCAAGAACCATGAAGAGAACGTTGAATACGCTTAAAAAAGAGGGAACAGTAGAGAGGAAAACTGGATCCCGAGGTCACAGCAGAAAGAGGGATAATCATTTCAACTTAGAGCTAAAGAGATAAATTAGAAAAAAGATCCAACTTAATCCGTAGAACGTTTGGCAAGTGAGATAGGATGTTCCGCTATGACAGTCCAAAGAGCATTGAAAAAAAAGTAAGTACGTGAGATACATTGTTACTACATGATAGTTAGAAGGTAAGAGAAGGCGAAGGTCATATTGAATAAGTTGGAAAAATGATTCTGGAATAATGTATATATATTTGAACTTTATTTCAATGCTTTATGAGCTTTCGATCCTTAGCTATGATTAATTAATGATGAACATGTCATATAAGTTTTAACATCGATTTCATTACGATATATTTGTTAAGTTTAGAAAGTAATTATATACTCATTTTTCTCAAAATAGATTCCAATAGTGTTATAAAAACCTCTGAGGATTCCATGAAAATATTTTAATCATTTCTAAGATACAACGGTTCAGAGATTAATTTAACAATTGGACAATTTTGATGCTACACAATTTAAACAATTTTGATGCTACACCCAGCATATATATATATATATATATATATATATATATATATATATATATATATATATATATATATATATATATATATATTAAAAAAACAGACCACTTTAAGGTTCCATGTAATAAATTATTTCACCACAGCCCTTTTAAAGGGCTTTTTTTTCTCTTTTTTTCGTTTCAACCTTTGGAAGTAAAGTCTGATGATCCGCAGTCTTTTAAAAGGACTGTGGTGAAATAATTTATTACATTACGGATTACCTAGTTTTTCATAAATTAAAATATATATATATATATATATATATATATATATATATATATATAGATAGATAGATAGATAGATAGATAGATAATATTAGTGGAAAATATACATACGTATGCAAAATATATAAATACCCATACATGTATATTTTCAGAAAAAATTTCAAGAGGAAGAATCCAGGTAGAACTCAATGTCTAGGACAGAGTAAGGATATAATAAAAAGGCTTAAACACTAATGAATATTAGTGTTTAAGCTTTTTATTATATATATATATATATATATATATATATATATATATATATATATATATATAATGCGCATGTTAAATATATTATATACTCTTCAAGATACGATCTCCTTTGGTTGTATCCACTAATAATTTGTCTTATATTGTTTATATATATATATATATATATATATATATATATATATATATATATATATATATATAATAGGTATAATGTAATATGTAATGTCCATTATGGTGATGAATGCTAAACAATCAATTCACAGAAGACGAGACGTCAAACAATAGAAATGTAGTTACAGACTAAGGCAGACGATAACATGGACTGTATATATAAACAACGAGTACATCTTTAAGAAAATATGATTTTTTAATCATTTCACCCCAAGCAAGGCAACAAATCCACTAAGTCGCAAATGGTTACCGAGAGTGAAATGATAAAAGAAAAAAACGTTATTAAGGGGAGATAAAAAAATATAAGAACAGGAATTAAGAAGACTGTAGATAATGATTGACAATGCATTTAAATAGTTGACTGGAAAGCGAAAAGCCGAAAGAGAATTCCACAGCGTGAAGTGTGAGAGAAGAAACTGTTAACATAGAACTTACGGTTTCGCCTAGGCATTTTAAATTTAAAATGATGAAATGTAGCTTACAATCCAGTATTGCACATAAAGTCTAACTGCCATAGAGGAAAGTATCATGATATTAGTTATAGAAAAGGTACAGGGAAATTACGTTATGCCTGTGAGAAAATAACCGGAGCTGAGATGCCAGGTCAGGACTGCTAACGTTTGAGATTCTTCTTTGGATTTCATCAAGAAACTTTAAATACACAGCAGTAGCAGTAAACCAGTGTGGCAGCAATATTGAATACATTTACGAATGGTAAACTTATAATTATGTAAAATAGATTCTGGCGAGAAAGATTGTTTAGCACGACACAGTGAACAAACATTTCTAGCCACAGACCTAGTAATTGAATCAATATAACCTTTTTCACTTCATGACAGCGGAACACATTTGCCCGAAAAGCCGCAATGAGTCACTTTCTTGGGAGTTAGCATCGGCCATGCTGATGGAACTGGTATTCATAATAAGAAAGACACAGGTTATATTATCATTATATATTCTCCTATATGGCAGTGAATGCTAAACAATCTATTCAAGGAGGAAGAATAATCTTCAAGCAACAGAAATGTATTTATATCAAGGGAAAATGAGACCAACTCGAAATTCTAAGAAAAATAACTAAAGAGAACTGGTACTTAAAATCGAAAAGAGACATTTGAAAGTTCTGGATAATGAGGAAATCGATTCTAGAGACTTTAATATTCACTGGGAACAGTGAAGTCAAGATAACAGCGAGTAACGTAATTAATCTATTTGAATAAATGGATGACAGAACAAAGACGCGAATTAGCCACTGTCAAAAGTTATTTAGATCAGTAGGAGGCCGGAAGCTGTAGAGAGCCACGATTCGAACGTCCTGAATGTACATGGTATGTAAAAGAAATATTTATTATATGTGCTCCATTACAATGTAACTGTGCCAGACTCTATTACTCAAATACCTATGTATTTTGAGCTTTTTTTATTATAAATCAATAACATTATTTTTTATGAGTATCCTTAAAATCTAAGAAAAATATTAAAAAATAAAACAGATATCTAAAATCAATTTTCCATTCATATTTTTTTCTTATTTTTAATTAAAACATCGAGCAATCATCTTCAACACTATTAACCATAATATGCATATTTTAAAAATATGTGTCTCAAGTCCTCAGTGACGAAAATAAAAATACTACTCTCTTTTCTTGCCCAACATCAGCTGAATGTCGCTTTTTTATTTTATTTTATTTTATTTTTTTATAGCATTCAATCTATTGAGAGACAGAATAGGATAAGAAGAGATGCAAAGAGAACCGTAAAAAAAAAAAAAACAAGGAGTGGAATAGAGTTTTGGATTTTATTAAGAATTCTTCAAACTTTCTTGAAGGTGTAATATACAAGATGCGTAGAGCTATGCATTTGGAGCTAGTCTCGAAGACCTTCATTGCTGCAGGGAGTGCTTGAGAATCTATGCCGTCCTAAGTTACACTTCATAAACATAAGAACGCCAGACCTTGGATTAAGACATAGTATCGCGCTAACAATTCTAGGTTCGATTCGAATTACATTACAACACTACATTAAAAACACTACTACTAGTTTTACTAAACATCCGAGTGCCTGAACGTGATTCAATTAATACAAATCTAATTACATAGATGTTATTGCGATGGGTTGCATTCTTAGAGTGTTCGATATTTGGGATTTCGTAACTTTCTCGACTTGTTATCTATGCTGATGATACAACCATTTACTCCTGTTTCGATACTAACTCTGATCAGTTCTATAAGGTCAAAATTGGCGGCTGATATCATAAACAATTTTCAGTCTGTTGTTAACTGGGACAAAGGATGGCTTGTTCATTTTAACGCCTCCAAACTAAACTGCTATCTTTAAATCAACTGAGAGAATTCTTTTCTCCAGTTGAGTGGCTCGTTGCACTTCCTCAGGCTAACATTCTCGGCCGACAGAAGGTGAAAAAAACTTCATTGAATCAATTTCTAGGTCTGATGCTAAGAAAGTTGGTTCACTGTGTCGTGCGAGACAATAATTATCTCCAGAATCTATCTTACATATCTATGTCTACCATTTGTTCTTATACGTGCACATTTGGTCCGGTGTTCTTTCTATTTATTTAGAGATTCGTGATAAAATCCAAAAAAGAAACAGCAATATTATTAGACTTGACCTGGTGCCTCGGTTTCAATCAGTTTTCAATAGCCGTAAATATTATTACCTGTGACTTTTCTCTATATATTTTCATGGTAATTGTTCGGATGAACTCTTCGATATGATATCTAGTCATTATTAATTTAAACGCAGTACTGGATTGGCAATAAGGTCTCATCAGTTTAAAGCTGAATTGCCTAGATGTACCTGTAAGTTCTATGCTGTCATTTTTTTCTCGCACTTGTGGAACTCTCTTCCGGATTCATCTTTCCCGGACAATTTTGCTCTTTGAAAATTTAAATACAATGTCAATCGCTATCTGCTGTCTTCTTGATTACTCTTCTATTGTTTCCGTTTCTTCTTAATGTTTTTAAATTATTTTACACTTAATAATCCCTTGTGTCTCTGTGGCTTTACTGTCTTGATTTCGGTAATTTGGATTTTAAAAAAAATAACTAAAATCGATGTAACTCACACATCCACACACACACACAAGCAGGCTTATACACATATAAACTTTCAATATTTGCACACACCGCCCCATTTTAAATGTCTGAGAAACTGCAATTGAAAACAACTTTAAACTTTACATTGCTCGGACTATCATCCTCATCTTTGTTTATGATAGTGCAAGAAATGTAAATAGTGTACATAATACCTCATCTCAGAAATATAGACAGAAACTTTAAAATTATTCAATGCCATAATTATTTCTTGTACAGTGGCTTAAGAAAAGTTTTTAAACAGGAGTAATAAACTACGTCCATTTTCAAAATTTAATTACATAATCCCAATTCATCATAAATAAACAGTGTTTTGAACTAGTATTGAGTAGGTCCTCCATTTGCTAGTTTCAGTGCTTGTATTCGATTTTTTATGAATTTGATCAAGTTATCAAAAATCGTCTGAGCTATATTTTTCCACTTCTTTAGAAATGCTTCTTTAAGGATTGCCACTGACTTGATTTTGGTTGCACGCTCTGGAAGCCTCCTTCATTAAATTTCTTGACAATATTCTTAACTGTTTGATGATTAACCTGGAAAACCCTAGCAATTTCTCTATTTTAATTGCCACACTAGTGCCATCCTATTATTTGCCCTCGTTGAAATTCACCAATTTCCTTACTTCTGTAAACTTCTATTGCAAAATATAAATCAACTATCGTTCATAGATGAAAGTAGCTTGATACTAACACGGTATTGTCTAAAAAAAAAAAAAGAAGAGACTTTATTACACAAGCCAAAATTGCTGTAATCAAGGGTGGCTAAAAACTAATCATAACCCACTGTATAAAGCGAATTGAAAAGATTCGAAAATCCAGAAAAACAATAAAAAATATAACATAAATAATCTTGACAAAACTAAGCAAATAAAATCTGTACCAACACGAAAATGACTATAACTGAAAGAAATCTATGCATTTTCTATATTAAATTTATTTCCAACTAATTCAACAATAATGTCTACCTCGTCTGGAGTTACCAATGCTACTCGACATGCTTTTAACAAAATAGCACAGAAGGAAAGTACAATGCAAGACAGGCTGGAATTTTATGCAACGTTTATTCTATGGGAATAAAATAACAGAAGTTTGACTGCAGAAAAAAAACAACCTTCCGTTGAGTCCATGTGTTCACATTTCAGACAAGAAAATTAGTACTTAATGCATAGCTAGGCAGCAAAGACAAGAAGCATTAGAAAGAAAAATAGTATACGAAACACTAGGAGAAAAAGATATTTTTAGTTGAAAGGAAAAGAAAGAAAGAAAGAAAGAAAGAAAGAAAGAAAGAAAAAAAGAAAGAAAGAAAAAAGAAAGAAAGAAAGAAAGAAAGAAAGAAAGAAAGAAAGAAAGAAAGAAAGAAAGAAAGAAAGAAAGAAAAAAAGAAAGAAAAAAGAAAGAAAAAAAGAAAGAAACACTAGAAAGGAAATGATTTGTTAGCAGAAAGAGAGAAAACAGAAAAAAGAAAGAGAATAGGACACACTGGAAAGAAAAAATATTTGTTAGAATAAAGAAACAAAGAAAGAAAAAAGAAGTAAATAACCTAACAAAATAGATGGAAAATAAATAAATAGATTAATTTTGATAGTTTATGAAAAGACTAACAATTATATCGAAAATAAAGAAAGAAAAAAAAGAAAGAAAAATAAATAAATAAATAAATAAAAAGAATAAGCTATGTTATTTTAGATAAGTATTAGAAAATTCAAGTAGGTATATTTATATGTAAATTCGAGTAGAAATATTTATATCAGCGCATAGGAAGAGGGGTTGAAAATGAGATAAAGAATCGAGTAAAACAAAAGAAAGAAAAAGAAAGAAAGAAAAATGGAGGAGGGAAAGAAAGAAAGAAACAAAGTAAGAAAGTTAAATAGATAAAAAGAGAGTCGAACAGACAGATATATTTGCGTATGTTATTTGTATAATTGTTCTTTTTTTTTCAAACCAATTTGGATTATGTTGGAAGCTTGTTACTAGAACCTTTGTCAAGAGTCTAGAAATCTGTAAGTCGTCTGATTCATATAGATTATAAATATTTATCCGATTGCTGCATTGCAAGCATTATTTGATCCATGTCTATAATAACAGTCTTCAAACAATTTGAGATTGCGTTTACCTCTTCATGAAATAAAACGTTTTCTTTTTTTGTTACGTAATCGGTTTATATATCTACAGGTAGAGGATTGCGAAGTGTTGTCTCAGAGGAAGCATTAATACCAGCTGTTGGTGCTGCAACCATAGAATTCACGAAAGATAAGAACTTATACTCTCCTGTGTTTTTTTTCCATCGCACGGTATCCTTTCTTGTCGTTATACAGAAATGGTTGACGAAGAAATCGGAGCAAGAAGACATGAGAAAAAAAGTACATTCCCATAAGAACATTACCTGTTCAGGCAGTTGTAGCAAAAGAAAATAAGAAAGGAAAAGAAATTCTGTTACAACTATAGACAACCTTGACAAGGGAAAGGCACAGTAATAATGTAATACGAAAAATAATTGGCAATAGATAGAAGCGGAATATTTAAATTTCTCTTTATCTAAAGAGAGAAAGAATTTAAATAGGCAGATAACATTTTCTTGGTTTTCCAAATCTGCTCTGTTTTTTTTTTCTTTATATTGTCTAGCAGTAAGGTTTCTGGTTGGGAGATTGGAGGTTTTGACGAGTGTGGAACCATATCTTAATTGCTGTTGTTCCCAGGGCCAGCCTAATTCGGCGTAGTAGCACCAGTTGGGTCCCATCTATGGGCAAATAGCGAAACCTCAACAACAAAAAACACCATGAAAGAATAAAAATACATTTTTATAGTAAAAATACCAGCAACTCATTTTTCTATTTAAAAATTACCAACAATACATTTTATATGCAGTTGAAAGCATACAATTACGTTCAAAATTAGTTAAAGACAAAATTGCGTCCAAAGTATTTAGATTTAGGCATTGAATAACCCATAGAGGTGTTGATATGCCGCAAAACGAAATCAACCAAACAACCAGCATGGAAGAACATTTTCATTGCCTTAATCCATATAATATCGTACAATTTCTTAAAGATATCAAATTGTATTCCAAAACCTCACTTTAACAAAACTACAACATAAAACACACATCTCCCTGCCTCTGGTAATTATGTTTCCACAAAAATATATATGCACTAAAGCTGAGTATCATCTACCATGTATTCAACTGTGAAAGCAGAATAACGTGTATCATATTTTTATTACTTCAAAGCTTCCAAGATAATTAAATTTCAGCATTGAATGACCCATAAGGTGTTGATGTGCCGTTAAACAATCAAATCAAATCTTGTTTGTTAAAAAATATCATTCAGAAATTCTGATCTTTATTTACCCTTGAACACAAGGATTAAGGCAATGAAAAAGTTCTTCCATTCTGGTTGTTTGGTTGATTTCGTTTTGCGGCATATCAACACCTCTATGGGTTATTCAATGCCTAAATCTAAATACTTTGGACGCAATTTTGTCTTCAACTAATTTTGAACAATTATATCGAAAATAAAGAAATATATAAATACGGAAAGAAAGAAAGAAAAAGAACAGACTGTCCGTAAATATGGAATTAAATAGTTGCTAAAGGTAATCTGGTAAATTATTTGTTGTGGATCCCGAGATGACTTCGGTCTCCAAGGAATGACAAACACAATAATTAAATACAGTGTGACCCGGATATAAGAGACCCGGATATAAGAGAAACCCTGATATAAGAGAGATCTTCTCTGGTCCCAAATTAGAGCCCATACTTACCTAAACAAAATAGACCAAACCCGGATATAAGAGAAACCCGGATATAAGCGACTTCTTCTCCGGTCCCGACAACTCTCTTATATCCGGGTTACACTGTATAAGAAATAAAATGTATTTACAAAATCATACAAAGAGTAATACTGTTAGTAAGTCCAGGAACGCGGTTAGTAGCAAATACAGATGGATATATACAGTCTCGAAGTAGGACTTCCTTCGAGTCTACGTGCTTGTAACTGACTTCTACAAGAAGGTTACCTCACACTATCTCCGTTCGTATATTCTCTCTCTCTCTTTCCGACTACCCTCTCACTATCCGACTACCCTCTCTGGCTGTCTACTCTTGGTATTTAACGGCAGCACTCCAAGTAATACTAGTAGAGTCCACTTATACGAAAAGGGGAGGATCCCATAACATTATTTAAAGTATAAAATTCCGTACAAAATATGTAGATAGGTTGAGATGTCTCCAAACGGAATCAACCAACAAACCAACCAACCAACCAACCAACCAACCAACCAACCAACCAATATATCGACAGTCTTCATCTTTTCCTCCGACCGAATATTTATTTGATAACTGAGACGGTGACGAAATTATATTTTCCATAGCTGGCGTATAAATATGGATCACGACTATAATACTTAAGTCAATATTTCAATAAAGATTAACGCAAAACAACCTTTCATCATTGAGCCATCAGTACAGTGACGCAAGCTATAAATCTTGTCTATTTGTCCTTTATGTATGAGGTGCTTTCAGCCCGTTCTTATCCATTACTAGTAGTATAACCCGTCTTCGACCAGGTATTTCATTACTGGGAATCGTTGACGTTCAATTAGAGCAGTTTAAGTTTAAAGTCAGCCCACCTGAAAATCAGTATCAATAACATTAATTGAGGCACATCCGCAAATACGGGGTTAACAATTTGAATGCGGGGAGTACGCCTGAAAAGGGCTGTTTTTGCGTTCTTAATCTTGCAAGGAAGGAACCTCCTCATGGACCGCCATAATAATAATAATAATATACAAAAAATTTATTTATAATATAATTTTTTTGTTTATATTTCTAAGAATCTATTGCGTTAGATTTTAAATCTCCAAATTGTTTGTACGCTGATTTTTACAGAGATTAAATTTTGTTTTTGATTTTTGCGCAAAGTCTAAATTCATAATTCATTTTTTTTTCAATTTCTCACCTTCAAGTTGTAAATAACACAGGCACTGAAGAATTATCTATCAAACAAAAAAAAAAAAAAATCGAAATCGGGTGAAAACTGAGAAAAAGCATAAACAACATCCGATCACACACACACATACACATGCATACATACATACACACACATACATGCACACACATACATTTTGAAAATTATCGATATATAAGATAGTTCTTAGGTATATTTACGTACCAATTCTGCCATCCATTTGCACAAGCTTGTTGGGTAAGTTATAATTCCCTCTGTTCCTCTTGCTTCAAATACGTCCTGTGCGTTTCAAATTCTCCAAGCATTCTTCCCGCATAATGTGTATCAGAAGTATAAAAAGCAGGTGTACATTATACAAATGATAGCGCTATTTATTAGTAATGCTTCAGTAAATGTTAACAGCTTGTTAACTCGATTTGGTTCTGACTTTCAATGCAAAATAGTAAGATTTTTAGTAATGCAATGATAAACACACATGCACACACACGCACATACATACATACATATATATATATATATATATATATATATTGGGTTGGTGAATAATTATCAGGCGTTTTGTAAGAATATTTATTATGAAAAAAAGGAACATAGCAATTTAACAATGACATTTTAAACGATTATTCCAGAGCCTATGATTATCGACAGGTATTTTTATATCATGGAAATAGAATAATATTTTTCTCAAAAAGTAAACAAAACAGCAATTTATATTAACAAGAAACTCGAATTCAAAAACGCTTGATAATCATGCACCAACCCAATATAAATATAAATATAATCAAATGGGTAAATATAGGTAAATGTACGAGCATATATAGTTGTGGAAACAATTATTCAACACCCTTCTATAATTACAGCTGAAAAACCTTAAATTTTCATCTTCATTTGCCTTTTTCACAAATAATGAAATAATGGATTTGAAAGGATGTGCACTAATGACCACTGCATTTGTTTTTATTTTTATTTTAACGTCAAACAATACTTTTCTTTTAATCATTTCACCCCAAGCAAGGCGGAAATGCCACCGATACGCAAGGGTTTATAAAGAGTGAAGGTGGGAGACTAGGTATAATGGGCGCCGAGAAAAAGGATGAAAGCTGAACGTGGTTCAAGAAGGTAGAAGATAGCGATTGACATTGCATTTGAATGTTTGAAGATTGTAGTAATCAGGGAAGAAAGTAATCGGTAGGGATTTCTACAGAAAAGAGAAACTGTTTGTGTAGAACTGACGGTTGCATTTAATCAATTCAACAGTAAAAAGGTGGGACCTAGATGCCAATCGAGTACCAGGCTTAAACTCATGTAGTCCAGACACCATGTAAATAAGCTCGTCGGAGAAGTTGCCATGAAAATATTTGTTGAAAAAACAGAGGGAAACCACGTCACGTTGGCGAGAGAAAGACTGAGATCGAGATGCCAAGTCAGGATCGATTGCATCACAGATCCTTCTTCGAATTTTTCAAGAACCTCGAGATGTGTAGCAGGTGCACCAGACCAGATAAGGCAGCAACATTCAATGCACAGACGAATGGTAGCTTTGTAAATGTTCAAGATTAAAAAACTTTGGCACAACACTGTGACTCAAATGTCCTTGCAATAGATGCAGCTATTGATTCGATGTAGTCGTTCTATTTCAAGTTAGTTAAAAACGTTAGGCCAAGAAGGCGCAGTGTCTTGCTCTCCGTGAGTCTGACATCAGCCATACTCATGGCAGACAAGAAGGTTTATGTATTTGGTTGTTTATAATCATGATGTGTTATTTTGGTAAGGAAAGGCTCGGGGTAGTAGTATCAGACGGTCGTAAAATGTAACATGCGCAGGAAGGGAGCTGGCGCAGACTGCAACATAGCGTGACCACAGGGTTGCCCACTGGAGGCTCTTGCAGCGACATGCTACTGCAAAGGACCCTGATATTATGCGACTGTTGTACAGAGCAGCCTCTCAAAACGCTACTCAAGAGTTCGTGTTCCTAACTAACAATCGGGAGCAGCAACCAGAAAATTGAAAACCCAGTACCCTCAGAATGAAAAGACGTTGCCAACATACATACATATCAAAAACATTCGTGACAGCACCACTATTAAGGCCTGAGAGAAAGAAAGGAAGCGGGAACCCCTTCCTAAACAAGAAACAAGGGATGAGTATCTACTCTTGTTCAAGAGAAATAGGGAGTAAGAATTCCGGCGATAGGAAAGCCTATCTACTCCTACTAGAAAAAGAAAGATGTACTAAGTTTTAACTTAGTTAAAGTCGAGATGTCCATTCAACAAAGAATTAAAAAGGTAGAGACATATTTTTGATCGGACTTTACAAGAAGAAAAGCAATATTGGGGTGGACTTCCCGATAAGTTATATCTGAGAATGGACACAACTATAACATATTTTGAAAGATGATCAGCGGCTCACAGAACTTACGGCCCATGCTATGTTTACTGAAATTCTAGTATATCAAGAAGAAGTAGGGAGAACAGGTAGGAGGGTGGGCCTGTTCCAAGAATCAAAAGTTAGGGGCCAATAGCAGCAGGGTAAAAAAAAAAAAAAGAGAATAAAAACACGATAGCCAATAAATATTAAAATTATTTGTAATCAGGATGATGAACGATTCAAATGTGAAAATTAACTTAAATTTAAAATACCGCGGATAACGTGAACTAGAAAAAGAAAAAAAAATCAAAAGGAAAGGTCAGATGGGTTTAGTTACTCCAGGGAAGAGATAAAGAAAAAGAGAAAAAAAAACAAATGACCTATTCAAACAAGAATTAAATATAGAATGCCTTTACAAGAAGATAAGTCCTGGGATAGACTTAACTTGAAAAGGTATATCAAAGAATGGACACACATATAACTTATCTGGAAAGATGATCGGAGGCCCACAGGCTTTTAGACCATAGCATGACATGTTAACTGACATTCTAATCTTACTTACCAATATCTTAATATTTGCAGTCATCTAAGTATTTTGTAACTGTAAAGCCTATCTATTCTCAGTATTGCCCAGTTTAGAAGATAGTGATTCTGACACAAAACGATTTTAACCTGTTCTCTTTCTAACTGAATAAGTCAAAGGGTTTTTCAGTGATGCTTACGATAAATGGTGTCAAGATGGCTAAACACCTTATATGAAAACGTGTAAAAAAGAAACTCAACATTTTTTTAGATATTAAACATATTGTGTGATGGACGAATATGTTGTTAAACGATTTAGAAAACTTTTATATATATATATATATATATATATATATATATATATATATATATATATATATGTATAAATTTACTAATTTAAAAATATGGTTCCAACGCTACACAGGAATTACCATGTTTCAAAAAAAGAGAAACTAAAAACTTAAAATTTAATTTTAGAATATTCAAGCGAATTTTGGAATCACTTATTTTGAAATTTAGTTTTTATTTTTAAATTAGTAAATTTATAATATATATGCTCAGCAAAATTAAACTGAGCACTGTTTTTTAAAAATAAAATAATTAATAAGAACACCGGATTATATATCATACTGTTCTTTTTCTTAATTTTAATATATACATATATATATATATATATATATATATATATATATATATATAATCGCCTTTTCTTGATTTTTATTACAATATATCATTTTTGATGACAATTCTTGGATTACGGCAGTTAATAGGCTGCGACAAGTAATAACGGACAATTCACCTGCAGTCGATGCTCAGTTATAGAATTGGCAAAAGGCTGGCTCTACTTTTGCCTATGTAGAGCAGAAAATTTAATTCTCCAAGACGCTTTTAATTGAATTGTGTCAGGATGCAGTTTTTCGAAAATAAACTGTCATAATTTTCGATTTTCCTTCTGACATTTAATTTGTCAAGTGAACAATACTTTCTCTACATTATGATGTTTTCTTTATTTTCGTTATTAATTTAGAATTAATTAACATTGACAAGTGACCTTGAAAAGAACAGGGCGATTATACTTGACAATAAACAATAATGAATATTTATATATATTATTCCCCGTTATGGTTTTTCGGGCCGGTCATATGAGATCCGAATCTGAGTTTTAATGAACGTGCCCATATATATATATATATATATATATATATATATATATATATATATATATATATATATATATATTAGGATATTACAACGAAAACATGTCAAAATCTCTACACAAATGCAGTCGTGTTTCGATGCGTATCAATGCATCTCATCAGGAGATTGTAAATAACTGTCGAGTGCTTTGTATTGATACCTCTTTGAAATTAAATGATAGGAACATTGAAATTGTACTCTATTCGTTCTCATCTTACCTGCATATATATATATATATATATATATATATATATATATATATATGCGGAAAATGTATGAAAAAAAAATATATATATATATATATATATATATATATATATATATATGCGGAAAATGTAAGTACAAGTATTGATGTATTTCGACCTTTTGACCATCATCGGACTAAATGTACATTATTTATGCGACTACACATGCGTACGAACGAGTAATGCTGGTAATTTTTTTTTTTTATATAATAAAAAAATATAATTTATAATCTAAAAATAAAATGAAATAAAATAAAATATTATATAGTGTAGTCGCAACAATATAAACACATTTAGCCCAGACTAACCCGTCAACGAAAACTTTTTACACGTAATCATACATTTTACCCAAATATTGTTATTGATAGATAATATATATATATATATATATATATATATATATTAGGAGATTACATCGAAAACAATGTCAAAATCGCTACACGATTGCATTGGCGTATCGTTGCACCAACCTAATATATATATATATATATATATATATATATATATAATTTGCGTGTGTGCGTATATGTGTGTTAATGAACAACAATAATTTGTACATATGTTAGTATTTTGTATATAGATATATATATATATGTGCGTGTGTTTGTGTCTGTGTGTTTTGGGTGTATATCTGTCTCTGTGTGAAGGGAGTAGAGAGGGTAGGAATGAGTGAGAGGGAGATTTACATATTGCAAAATGACTGAGAAAGCCTGGCTCTTATTCATTCGTCCTGGAGGAGGAAAGCTTTGCGCAAAAGTGAGAGAAACCATGAAAAAAGAATTGTGCTGCGCGTATATATATATATATATATATATATATATATATCAAAATAGATACTCTTAAAGACTTTTACGTTAACTTTATTTAAAATGTTGCTATACATTTCGATCTCACCTGTAATGCGTTTGGTCGCGTCTGCCTGAATAGTGATAGGCTTTAAAAGAATCATCAAAGATGTCTAACACACATAAAACACTCATAGAAGTCGTTCATCACACGTTACGCGGCATTTACGTAACGACTACTGAAAATGGCGAAGAGCTTTTGTCATTAGACGACCGCAATATTCTATTGGTGTATCGCTTGATCAAATATTTATCAGACCAGGCAAAAATTTGTCTCGGTTTGGTAATAAAATTCAGATAGATATTGCACTTAAGGATTATCCTTTTATTACTGGCTTTATATAATTCTCCTAACGTTAAAATTTTAAAAAATCTATGTAACACAACAAAAGGCACCAACTGCAGTTTTTCTTTAAAAAAATAAAAAATGTTTTGAAAAACATGAACTGATGAAGTCGCCTAAAAGATGAAGAAAACGGTGGAACAATCGATAAATATGTTTTATTTTTTTTCAATAAGTTTAATATTAAAAATACAAAAAATTAATTGACACAAGAACTGAAACCTGCTGACCATTTGGAGTGCCATGCATTTGTCAATTGGGTACACGAGCAAAGACAAAACGATGAAGATTTTTCGCAGGAAATCTTCTTTAGTGATGTAGCCCATTTCCAAGATGGTGGATTCGTTAATAAGCAGAATTGTCGCATTTGGGCAGATGAACATCCAAGGAAGACTGTTGGAAAAGCCACTGCATCCGCAAAAGGTCATTGTTTGGTGTGCATTGTTTGCTAGCGGAATCATTGTGTCGTATTTTATAAATTTGAATGTCCATTTTTGTAATAGTAATCGATAACTTTATCACGTTGTTTGATTGTTAATCTTTCCATGGTTGAAAGAGCCAAATACTTAAGATGTTAAATCTGTAAAAACAAGAAAAGAAATCATTAGACGCTTAAACTTAATTCACATTTAAAATCAGTCCAAGTTATTGGAACAACCTTAACATTTTCCCGTTGTGCAATAAAACAAGGCATATTGTTTCTTTATTATATTGTTTCTTTATTATATTCTCTTTTAAGTGAGAATTTGTTTTGTAATTAATTTTGAAGGCTACATCTTAGTAAATAAAATTATTCATACCAGTTTTAGTACAATGTTTCTTCAACATGTTGGTGATCACCTATCGATTTTTATTTCATTTTCACATCTGTTAATTGCAACGTCATTGGAAAGATCATGGAGTGCTTTCTCTTTGCCTTCTCCACGATTCTGAATTCAAAGTTTTCCTTCTCCTTGTCTACCGCCACCTCACAAGGCTAAAGAGCCCCGTTTTCGGGGTATTCAGTATCTAGGTGTGTGGGGTGGGAGAGAACAGATGGAGCCATGTCTTCATCAAGGCCATTTATGAGAAAGTGTTATTACAGTTTACGCAAACGGCGAGTAGCATTTTGTTTTGATTGGTAGACAACCGCGATTGATAACGACTAAGTGCTACAGCCCAAGTGACAAAATATGAATAATATATATCTGACATTATCCGTTTATTGTCTAATCACTTGCAAATGTGAGACGACGTAGATAGGAAAACGGTCTTACTAGGCATACCATAGATGAACATACGAACAGAAGTTTTTTTTTTTTAGATTTGAACAATAATAATAACAGTTATGCAGTGAGATGTATCTCCGATGGGTGACCCATGCATGTGTCCTTATGCCAAACTCAGCAAAACTTAAATAGTACGATCACAATTTGGCTTTTAAATCCCATGGAACATTTTCAGTGCGGTCAATCTCTATTCATGTTGTTTGTGATTGGTTTGCTAAAAATACTACTTAGTTATTCGTTTAATCATATTTTTTTATCTTCTGGTCAATGCATTCATCAATTACCTAACTATCATTCATGCAGTCATCACATCTGTTCCTTTTCTCTCTCTCTTTCTCTCTCTCTTTATCTCGCTCTCTCACTCTCTCTCACACACACTCACTCATTCATTACACACACACACACATACATTGGAATCAGAGAGCCGAGTTCGAATTCCAGTCGAATCCATTACATTCACTTACGTGCTAATAACCTTGAGAAAGGTATGAATCCTCGTCTTCTCCTTTCAATTATGGATAAACAGCAGGACAAACTGGACTCTATAGCCTTGGGTGGCAACTTGTCTAAGAGAAGGAAAACTCTGAATTCAAAAACCTGCGGCCTTTCAAAAAGTGTGGTTGGTTCTGCACAAAGCTTTCACCACTATCATCAAATCATGTGTGCTGGTGTCTGGAACTGAGCTGAGGCCCTCATACGTCGAATATGACATGGGAAACATGTATAAATACAGTTTGGAATGTGTAAATTGTCGCCATTTTATATTTCTCATTTCCTGCATGTACGTTTGACTTTTTTGTTTTTCGACTGAACTGTATAGTCGGGTCAGTTTTGACACCGTATGAGGGGAAAAGAACACCATGACGTAATTCACAGCACCAGAAATTTGTAAACGGCATATTGCCCTGATTGGCATTTGCTCCGGAAGCTCCAATACAACCATTTCAGAGTGTTTGGGTGTCAATCTGTGCTCAGCGCAGAGGATTCGGAAAGAGTTGAATGAGCCTAATGGTTATTACGAAAGTCTTTGGAGTGATCATTAGTGATGGCAAAGTTATGCCTCTATTCGAAGATGAATTGAGGCATAACCAAAGGGCCCCAGAATTAATATCGAGACCTATATCAAGTGACTTGACGATGTAGTGCTGCCCTGGGTCAAGAGGGTGGCTGCTGGAAGAACGTATGTCTGGCAATAAGACTCTGCACCATGACACAAAGGTAGGAGAAAACTGTCATAGCTGTCAGACAAATTTCTGCAATCACATCACCCACTTACATCTGGCTACCTAACTTTGCAGACTGCAAACCCCTTGATTATTAGGTGTGGGGCGCAGTTGAACGAGATCCCAACAAAACTGCTTGTAACACCAATGATGAACTGAGGACAAGTATTATGGTAGCCTTCACCAGCTTAAACATGGAGACCGCCCAGAAGAGTTGCAGGAGATTCCGAAGTCGTCTGGAGTTCGTGGTTGAAGTTAATAGCGATTTTCCTGAATAAATTTATTCCTTAGTATTTTAAGATATCTTAATGCAATTTCGGTAAATATATCTATTAATTTGAGATGTCAGTGTTATTTTTCCTTTTTGCGTAATTTAGAGGTCAATTTATCTACCACACGCTGTAGAAACAATTGCTCGCTCTACTGCTAAAAATTTGTCATGCCAAACAATTTTTCTAGTCACAATCCATCTTGTACATTTATAAATCAAACATTCGTCCGTGCATTGAATAATTCTGGCATATCTTGTCTGGTGTTCTTGCTATATACCACGAGATTCTCGACAAATTTAAAAGAAGAGTCTGCAATATTATCGGTCATGAACTGGCATCTCGACTTCAGTGTCTTTCCACCGCTGTTGCGTAGTTTCCTTCTGCCTCTTCTATAAATATTTTCATGGCAGTTCTAATGAATTCTCCGTCTGAATTTAAGCGTACTGCTAAACTGGCTATTAAATCTCACCATTTTATTGTGGAAATAGTTAGGTGCAATTGTAAGTTCTATTCAAATAGCTTCTTTTCTCGCACTTCTCACCTGTGGAATACTCTTGCTATTTTTTTACTTCTCTACTATTTACAATCTTGCAAAAATTTTAAAGGCAACGTTATTCACCATCTGTATTCCTGAAACCTGTTCTTTTATTGTCCTTTCTAGTAATTAAAAGATTTTCATTCTCTTTCACGTCCTGCAACCACTTGTGTCTTAGTGTATTTATTGCCTTGCTTAAGGTGAAATGTTTTCAGCTGTGTATTAATTCCTAATTTTGAGAATAGACAGCGCTGGGAATTTTTGCACAAAACCTTATATATCTACCGATTCATATCCATCCCTCAGTGTTTTTATATACGTATAACTACGCGTCTCTTCCTCTTATTCTGTCCCCCGGCGGAACTGACAACCTATTCTCTTCATTCCAATTAGAGTGCATATCCCATAATATAGAATAAAACCAGTTCATTAACCCCACTTTTGCCTTCTCCTTCTCCCGCCAATTGCCAGCGCTCAGGCCTGCGCTAATTAGGGTCGACGGGCTTGCCAAAAGAGCGCCAAAGCGATGCTGAGCTCCGTTTAGATCGGTCGGCACATAATGAAGAGAAAGGTCACCGGGGATTGTCCAGCTTAGACGAGCCTTCAGGGTGATCATTTAATATTTTTAACCTGTCCACTAATTATGTCTTTTATGTGCTTTTATTTTCGTTTTTGGCTCCAATATTAGCAATATTAGAAATGCTTACGGCCACACCGCATTGAAACACCGGTTCCCTTATGATGACCGAAGTTAAGCAACGTCGAGCTTAGAGATGGGTGACCGCTTGGGAATACCAGATGCTATAAGTGTGGATATGTGGCGGGTGTAATCGATAATGGCTTGGAATTTTTAATCGGCGAGCTGAGTTCCAATTCCCGATGGGTTCGTTATATTCACTTACACGAAAATGGCCTTGGGAAAGGTATGAATCCATCACCTCTACCACAAGCTATGGGTTAATAAAGAAGACTTGTATCGCTGTCATTATCTCGAAATAATGAATTCTTACAATCTAAAAAGACCTTCTGGCTTTAAATAACCTGCAATAGGTTGACAAAAAGTTAAGACTTTCATTAAAAACGTGGAAGACGGACCAGCATCCACTTCTTAAAGTGGATGTTGGTCCCGTAAATAAGACTCTACTCCTGATCAGCAGGCGTGGAAAGGATGTGTACTGGGTGATAGGTGAATCTAATTACAGGGTGATTGAAAAGGAACTTCCTACTTTATGTATGATAGATTCTACCATCTAGTAAAAGATATAGTTAGGCGGGAGAGTCCATCATACATAAAATGGGGAGTTACTTTTCAATCACCTTGTACTTCTATTAACACATGAGTCTGAGCACTTTTCTCGAGACTCCAAGGTACGCGAACAAGGCAAAAACACCTTTCAGACCAAGTGGGTATTTAATGAGATCTATATGAGGGTAGGCTAGAGGATCACTGCGAGAGAATTTAACATTTTTGTTTTATAGACTCTCTCTCTCTCTCTCTCTCTCTATCCTTGACGAATCTTTGTTATATATATATATATATATAACAAAGATTCAGCTAGGGTATTTAAGGAAGACAGTATTTTAAGAACAACATTTTATATAATTATAGTGCTTGATATATATATATATATATATATATATATATATATATATATATATATATATATATATATATGTTATAGAATATGTTATATATATGTTATACGTTATATATATGTTCTATGTTATAGAAGATTGAAGTTCAAATACAGTAAATTCGACCTTGCTAACCGAACGGGCCTCTGTGGCCAAATCGGTAAAGACACTTCAAGCTAAATGTCGGTTCCATATAGGATACAGGTTCGAATCTTTTCTGTGAAAATTTCTCGGACATTCAGGTCGGTAAATGTTTAAAACTGTTTATTTTAAACAGAGCATTTACTTAAATATTTGTATTTATAAAAAGAATGTATAAACATAAAAATGTCTTAAAATATATATATATATATATATATGTATGTATGTACATCTGATCATGATGATGATCATCAGTCCCTCAACTGTTTTCAGTCGTCGGGTTTGAAGCATAAGGGCAGAAAACTGATTCTTCTTCCTCGTGATCCTTTCAGATAGTTTGGCGGCGCCCATTTCTTCTCCAACCTCATTACCGACGGCGCATTTTGAAATAAGAGTTCTCCTTCTCCTAGACCGGTTGCCACCCTAGTCTATAGGACCCCCATCTATCCTGATATTTACCCAAAGCTCAAGGGAAGAACATATGGTTTCATGCCTTTTCCCAAGTACGTAAATGAATGCATTGAACTCAACTAGAATTCGAACACGGCATTCCTATTCCTCAATCCGCTTCACCACCGTGTCTCTATACACACACACACACACACACACACTTTTTAATTGTAGCTGTGACAGAGTTAGTGGGTAGAACAATGTCTACAGTGTCTATAAAGTATATTTACATTTTTTAAGCCTGAAAATTAGAAAAGTAAGAATTAACCTACTCACATACTACTCACAGAAATCTGAGGAAGAAAGGACCCCGGCGGAATGTCCCAGGCTCCCTGTACCCAACACCCGCGTCATCCGACCATGTATGACAATACCGCCAACCTCCGTAGGGTACGTTAGTTTAACCACCCTATATAAGGAAGGATGGAACAAAACAGGGGCCCTCCCTGCACAAAAATGTCTAAGTTTCTTCAAATCGGCATTGTCCAGTTCAAACATTCATATGTTTGGGTTTACCTCTTTTGCTTCGAACAGGTGGCTCCAAATTTGAAGGTATCCCCCAGTGTCTCTCACATAGACGAACACTTCAGGGGCATCAGGAAAATTTCGGGGGTCCTCAACCGACATTCCGTTCACCGTATCTAGCTTAAATAAAAGTCCTAAGTGCGCCTTATTTTGATTTTGCTGGCCCTTTCTGTAATCTTCTTTGTCCACTTTACAAATTGACTCTGGGCCAAGGAACGATTTCTTCTTCGTTTTCTCTCTTGAGGGGTGAGGAGGGGAAGAAGTGGACGTGTGAGGAGGTGAGAAAATTGAACTGAGCGAAGCGGTGGCGGGAGAAGAGGACGGGGTACGGGAAAGGGAAACAGGGAGGCTCCTTGCTTTTGGCCAGAAAATTTCTTTGGTTTTTTTTTTTTTTTTTTTGATGAAGCAGGGACGAAGAGTGACTTGGTTTTGTCCATAACTGTTGCAGAGTAGTTTTCACAGTGGAGGCTTGTATTTCGCTAAGTCGGTCCTAAAAAGAAGTCCGACGTACAAAACGTTAGCCACTTGAAATAAGAGTTAATGACGCAGCAATCTAGTTGTGATGGTTGATACTTCAATGTCCGACATCGGCTGACTCGCTCAACACCACTGAGTATTTATCTTTTCACCCACAGGAAAAGAATATGGCACAAGGCCGGTTTTAATGTGGGTTTCCCTGAGCCCGTAGGCTCGGCCAAAAAAATAGCCTTTTGAAGCCGATTAAACGGGTTCAGGCCCTGTCCACCTCCCCGGACGAAACCTTGCCCTTCGGCAAAGCCTCGTCCGGGTTCCTCTCTGCTTACGCAGAGAGTTCGACAGGAGGCGTGCGCAGTCAAAGACCGCTAAACACCACTGAGTATTTATCTTCTCACCCACGGAAAAGAATATGGCACAAGGCCGGTTTTTATGTGGGTTTTCCCGAGCCCGTAGGCTCGGCCAAAAATATAGCCTTTTGAAGCCGATTAAACGGGTTCAGGCCCTCTACCTCCCCGGACGAAACCTTGCCCTTCGGCAAAGCCTCGTCGGGTTCCTCTGCTTACGCAGAGAGTTCGACAGGAGGCGTGTGCAGTCAAAGACCGCTAAACACCACTGAGTATTTATCTTCTCACCCACGGAAAAGAATATGGCACAAGGCCGGTTTTTATGTGGGTTTTCCCGAGCCCGTAGGCTCGGCCAAAAATATAGCCTTTTGAAGCCGATTAAACGGGTTCAGGCCCTGTCCACCTCCCCGGACGAAACCTTGCCCTTCGGCAAAGCTTCGTCCGGGTTCCTCTCTGCTTACGCAGAGAGTTCGACAGGAGGCGTGTGCAGTCAAAGACCGCTAAACACCACTGAGTATTTATCTTCTCACCCACGGAAAAGAATATGGCACAAGGCCGGTTTTTATGTGGGTTTTCCCGAGCCCGTAGGCTCGGCCAAAAATATAGCCTTTTGAAGCCGATTAAACGGGTTCAGGCCCTGTCTACCTCACCGGACGAAACCTTGCCCTTCGGCAAAGCCTCGTCCGGGTTCTCTGCTTACGCAGAGGTCGACAGGAGGCGTGTGCAGTCAAAGACCGCTAAACACCACTGAGTATTTATCTTCTCACCCACGGAAAAGAATATGGCACAAGGCCGGTTTTTATGTGGGTTTTCCCGAGCCCGTAGGCTCGGCCAAAAATATAGCCTTTTGAAGCCGATTAAACGGGTTCAGGCCCTGTCTACCTCCCCGGACGAAACCTTGCCCTTCGGCAAAGCCTCGTTTGGTTCCTCCTCTGCTTACGCAGAGAGGTCGACAGGAGGCGTGTGCAGTCAAAAACCGCGGGACGCCACTGAGCCCAACTGGCAACCGCTACTACTACTTATTATCTGTGGGAGAGTCTATTACAATAGAATAGGTAATGTTCTGGTATAACAATAACCATCTCCTCCCTACTACGGCCAGAGTGCCTTTGTGATGTCTCGTCTTCCTCTTTTTCCCTCTGCTTCTCTTTAGTGATGATGCCCGAGGTGGAGGCATTTTGTCCACCTCCATTGGTGTGTCCATTCGCTGCTTTTTTCTTTGTTGTTGCTGTTGTTATTGCTGTTGTTGTTGTGGTTGATTCTGCTTTGGTTGCAGCTGTTTTTATTGTGGTGCTTCTTTGTGCTGCACCTCTTTTCGTTTCTGCTTCTGCTTCTCAAACCGCTCCTGTGGTGGTGGTGATCGTCGCTTTGGTTGGGATAAGTCCTGTTTTGCGGGAGACGGCACATTAGTCAATTTCCGACTCTTTTTGACTTCCTTCCAGGCCGCATCGGTGTTCTTTGTAGATACCCTCTCCTCCGCTGGTGCTGTGACTACTGCTGCTGTTGTTGCTGTCGTCGGTACTAGACGAGGTGGAGATTGTGTACGTATACCGGGGCACCCCTTATCCATGGGCCTCGAAGCTCCACACGACCAACAACACGGTCTCAGGCCCTCCACCACCACCAACATTCTCTTGTCACGGCAAACCAATATATTTGGAATGTCTCCTAAGCTTTTTCGATTTACCGTGACTTGCAACACTATGTCACCAGTAGCCATCCCGGCTTTGCTGATGACGACCTTCACTTCGTTTACTTGGCCGTATTTTGAGAAAAAGGCCCCCATCCTGACCTCACAGATATCCACGGGCACCTCATGGATTGTAATTTTCGTCCTACGTGTGACCATGTACTCCGTCTATAGTCTTAAAGTTTTAGTGTTCAACACACTTCCTGCCAAGTCTTTCGCTTGCTGCTCCGTAGGTAGAAGAATATCCCATAGAGCATTTGTTCTCCTGGCTAACACTGTTGGCGTGATATGCAAAGTCTTCAAGGAGTCTTGCATGCTTTCCCCTGCTGACCTCAATTAATTTCCGTGTTTTAACATCGGAGGTCAGCAGGGATATTATGCGGGTGTTCACTGCTTCAAGGGATTCCGGTATGGTGAAGAACTCATTGCCCTTAAAAATGTTCTTCTTTGAGCAACATAATAAACCGCATTTTTTGTTTTCGGCCTATTCTCACACCATGTCGTTTTAACTGATGGGACCAGTGGAGGTGTATTTAAAGTATCGTCGGCCATGATGGTCTCAAACCACTACGGACAAACAAATAAAGGCTTGCCTTGTTTTTCTTTTTTTTAAATTATTTCAGAATTAAACAAAAGACAAAACAAATGTTGAACTAACAAAATGAAAAGAAAATAAGAAAGTGGACAACTAAAGACAATAAGTACGTAAGAACTAAAAACAAATAAATACGAAAAAGGTAATAAAATAATTAAAAGGGGGGAGGGTAAAAATACAAGAAATAAACAAAAAAGAAAAGAAAAAAGTTCACAAATAAATACGCACAAAAATAAAAAGAAAGCAAAAGCGGAAAAATTCAAAAAGTCTCAGAAAAAAATAAAAAAGTCAAAAACTTAACAGTTCACTTTTAGAATCGCCAAACACGCAAGCCGGACCAAAACGCGTAAATCCACTTAAAGTAAAAGGCAAAAATACTTATCATGTTCGCCCCGACTTACAATAGTGTCTAACGTATTCATGAGCATTGGGACATACCCATTAGTTTTCATAGGTACGATATATAACATAAATATTCTTTATTGCAATATGAGTCGGCAACTCTTCATTTGCGCTCAGCTACCATACAATTAACTGCTCTGATTTGCTCTGTAATTTTCCTTCCATACCCGAACTGGTCAGTGACATATGAGGCAGGTGGTAAAGATGGAGTATAGGAAAGTGGAATCGGCAAGAAATGTTCAAAATCTTAGCCTAGTCTGAGGCGTTCTCTTTCCAGCTAAATATATTGAGTCACAAATATCGTTTTATAAAGGGTTGGTACGGGAATTAGGTGATATAATAATTATGAGTTCAATCTCTGGTCGGGGTAGTGTGTACTTTGAATCAGTGGAAACATAGCGAGCAATAGCTGGGCAGTACTAAAAATAAGAACTAAACGAGATATTCCGAGTCATGGAGATTGAAAAGAGAACAGTCTCTTCCACACTCCGTAGATTAAATAAATCGTTCGCTTTAAGAAACTTTAAATGGATAACACCGCGACAATCCCAACACACGTACAACATTACCTTCCTTCAATGGAGCTCAGCTGTCGGAGTCTGTTGTGAAGATTTACCCTATTCAGTCCGCTGCCTTTTATGTTGAACACTGTTGTATGTTAGTGCAATTCAAATTTATCTCGACTGGTTGCCACCCAAGGCTTATAGGGCTCGGTTCGTCCTGCTATTCTACCCATAGCTGGAGGGAAGAAGAGATAGAGAGAGAGATCCATACCTTTCCCAAACGCGTAAATGAATGTAATGAACTCGATTGGAATTCGAAATCGGCTTTCTTATTCTTGAATCCGTTACTCTAATGTGTCTCCACACACACACACACACACACACACATACACACAGAGCGAGAGAGAAAAACAGACAGTTACACACACGCACTTTTTAATTATAGCTGTGACAGATTGGTGGGTAGAACTAAATGTTTAATTCGAAATTGAACGCCCGAGGCTAAGCATGAATTGTGTGTGTGTGTGTGTGTGTGTGTGTGTGTGTGTGTGTGTGTGCTCACGCGTGTGTGTATATGTGCGCAGGCGCGTGTGTGTGTGCGCGCAGGTGTGTGTGTGTGTATGCGCGGGTGCATTTATGTGTGTATGTACGTGCGCACGCGCGTGTGTGTGTATGCGCGCGCGTGTGTGTGTATGCGCGCGCGCGCGTTTGTGTGTGTGTGTGTGTGTGTTAGAAGCTTATGCAAGCAATGACCTCAAATAGGATTCATTGTTGAACACTGTTGTATGTTAGTGTAACTCAAATTTACATCAAACTGTCACGTGAACTGGAATTATTATGACTCTCATAACCTATGGTTGAGCATGTGAAGCCTGATGCGTGTAAGGAACCTCTTTCGCAACGGTGTCAGAGCGGACATGATCCAGTATGTAGAGTATAATAGGCAAGATATTGTAACAGGGTGGAGACTAAGTATATCTTCATGAATTTTGTGACCTATCAGGAAGAGGCTGATCTCAGCACTGGAGGTCAAGATATGAATCCGTAATTTTCTCCTAATGGAATTATAAGAGTGTTCGGAAAGTAATTACGTATTTCACGGCTATGAATTATGACAGAAATAAGTTTAAATTAGAATTATCTTCCCATAAAATTTGATCCGTTTATAGTGCATTTCAGATTTTAATTGGAAAACAAACATCCAAGGAGGGCATTTGGACTCTTCGTCACCTTTTTTCCTTGAAAAGCAAGCACAAAGTCTCACAATCTGAAACAATCTTTTAACCAGAAATATCAACCTTCCATAATTGCACCGCGTTCTTACAGGTGATGAAAAATGGTTTTGCATGTGAAACAGAAAGCAAAAATGACAGTGGTTATCACAAAAGGAAAAACCACTTCTAGCAACAAAACAAGAAATCTATCAACACTCCTTGTTTTGTGTTTTGTGGAATATGAAAGACGTTGAAAATTACGATCTTCATATAATGACCATCATAGCAGATGATCAGTTAATCCGGTCATGCTTTGGCAAAAAGATAATATGTTATTCTCCAAAAATGAAAGTGCAAGCGCACACTCCATAGAATAAGCCACCCCCTACAAAAAAATGTCTATATTTCTGAGATAAGGTATTTAATTATTTACATTATTTACATTGTTCGGACTGTTGTCCTCATCTTTATTGTCATGCTCACGACGTACGCTCCGGCCTTCTTCAGGTGATTTGAATTTCTCAAGGACACTTGGCCTAGTTGATAAAAGTGTTGGTTTAATCCAGTGACTTGACTTGGGCCAGATAATTAGACATAGGTTAAGCAAGATGTGAGTTCAATACCTGCATACAGCAAAGGTGAACAAGGACTTGAAGAGTGGAGTTAAAGGGAGATAACTGAGATTTCCGGATGAGGCATGGCACGTGGAACTAAAACAATATACCCTGGTGGATGGAATAAAGAGTTTCGTTCGAAATTCCAATTACATGAAGAATACCGGAACATACAACGTTCGAAACGTCGTGAACTTGATAATAACGATGAGGACAACAGTCCGAACAATGTAAATAATGTAAAAAAAAATAATATAGTATGGAAGGTTATTCCACGTCCTCCGCACCTACCGCGTCCTGGGTATGACGATAAACTACATCCGCGTCCTGGGTAAAACGTTAAACTACATCCGCGTCTTGGGTATGACGATAAACTACATCCGCGTCCTGGGTAAGACGTTAATATCATCCCGTCCTGGGTATGACGATAAACTACATCCGCGTCCTGGGTATGACGATAAACTACATCCCCGGCCTGGGTAAAACGATAAACTACATCTGCGTCCTAGGTAAGACGATAAACTACATCCAACAGTAAGGCTTCTGATGAGGAGGTTTTGAGGAGCGTGGAACCACCTCTTAATTGCTTGTGTTCCCAGGTCCACCCTGACCCGGGTTCTAGCACCTATTAGGGTCACAGGTGTGGGCAAATAGTTAACCCACAAACTGGGGTCAAAACACTATGAAAGTGTGAAAATAGGTTTTACTACCAGCAATACATTTTGGAAAAAAATATTACCAGCAATACATTTTGGGAAAAAAGTACCAGTAATACATTTTTAGAAAAAAAATTACCAGCAATGCATTTTTGGGAAAAAAAAAATTATCAGAATTGCATTTTTGAAGGAAAAATATTGCCAGCAATAGATTATCCTAAATAGTTAAACCCCAAACTGGAGTCAGAATACTATGAAAGTGTGAAAACAGGTTTTACTACCAGCAATACATTTTTTCAAAAAGTAATTACCAACAATACATTTTTGGAGAAAATTTTTTACTAGCAATACACTATTACCAGCAATATATTTTGGAAGAAAGATATTTCCAGCAATACATTTTTGAAGGAAAAAAAAAAAACATTACCAGCAATACATTTTTGAAGGTAAAAATATTGCTAGTAATACATTTTTGAAGAAAAATATTACCAGCAATACATTTTTGAGGAAAAAAATATTACCAGCAATACCTGTTTATATTTCTGAGATCAGATATTATGTACATTATTTATATTATTCGGACTATTGTCCTCATCTTTGTCACCAGATTTATTAAAATGTTTCGGCCGTTGTACGCTCCGGCCTTCTTCAGGTGGTTGGAATGTCAAACTGAACCCTTTATTTCGCACACTGGGGTAGACTGTTCTAGTTCCAGGTGCCACGTCCTCAAGAACACATGGTACAGTGGATAAAGGTGTTAGTTAGATCTAGTGACAGGTCCCAAGGAGTATGAGTTCAATACCCGGTTAAGACAGTGGAGGACTTTCAGAGGGAAATTAACAGGAGATA
>CAHIKZ030000610.1:1315000-1362500 GCA_903632075.3 Acanthosepion pharaonis
AAAGATAAAGAAGGCTGTTGAAAATATAAGTTAGAACTCGAAGCAAAGAAAAGGGCTTTAAGAAATTTCTTCCTTGAGATGAACGTAAGCTAAAACGAGTTACAGCGAAACAATCACTTCTGACCAGCGACCGGATCTTTAAAAACGCTGAAATTGAGTGAGTCGAAAAGGACAAAAGCTGTAGAATACTTTGCGAATTGGGATCTGTAAAAAATTTCCTAGGCAACTTCCTCTCACTAAAGCAAATATTTTAAAGCGTCAAAACTGGTCCAAGAAATACATAACAATTGACGAATCTCGAGTGATATTTGATAGAGCTGAGGGATGGGCCAAAGGGTGGATTTTATCTAATTTAGAACCTGTGGTTAAAAGAACGTAACAAGGATATGGTAGTATTATGATATAGGCTGGAATTGTGAACGAAACGAATGATTGACCATTCTAAGTCGATGAAAGAGTTAAACTGAACAGTGCTACCTATAGTGATTTTATGAACAAGATTTTCTTTACATGTTACAAGCCCCAGTCTCGTTGTTTCAAAGTGAAGTGTCTATTTATGCAGAGCAATGCTCCTTCACATATAACTAAGCTTACCCGTGTATTCTTTGAACATAAATGATTTGCACGGGAGATGATGATAGAATGACACCATCAAGTCCTGATCTGAATTCGATCGAACATCTGATTAATTGTGAAGATGATATATGAAGTTGACAAAGAAGATAACAACAAAAAAGATCTATAGGAAGCAATTAAAACTATCATGTCGGAAATTGAACCTGCTAAAGTAAAACAATTAACAAAATCAATGAATTACTGGATGTTATTGAAAAGAAGAGTCACTATATTAAAACGTAAAGGATTCAAAGGTTTTTTATTTGTTCTATTATAGGCGTTGATAAATTTTTGATGATTTCGTTACATTTTTATTGAGGTAAAATGTGATTATTTGGTTTGCCTAATAACTTCAGACGGCAGTTTTTAGAACATATCAAATAACTTCAATAACTTCAATAAAACATATTGATAGTATCAAAAATTTTAACTTAAAGTTTTGTTTTCACCTCTAAATTGATTGTTTAAAATTTAACAATTTTCTTAAAAAAAACAAATTTGAATTATTGAAATGCATATGATTTGCTTAATAAATTCAATATATATATATATATATATATATATATATATATATATATATAGGGTGTTCAAAAGAAGTGGTATTATTTAAAATGTGAATATGGGAGTAAATACATGTCACAGGCAAACGAAATTAAATAGGCTTCATGTGGAACAATAAAAGATGCGTGTACAGAAGTTATTCAAACGGATGTAGATTTTATAACAGGTTTTAAAAAGCTTCACAATTGCACCACCTGTGACATGACACACGTCAAATCGGTAGTCCAGCTCCTGCCAAACACGCTGTAGCGTGTTTTGCGTAACATTCTCCAGCGCCTCAGTTATTCTCTGCATCATTTTATCTAGGCTTGTAGAAAGAGTGGTGATATGGACTTATCCTTTTACATGGCCCCATAGAAAAAGATCAGAAGTTGCCAAGTCAGGTGAGTATGGTGGCCATTTCAACAGCACATTGCCATTATAATTGGCACGTACAATCCATCTTCCTGGTAGATTTACATTGAGATAAGATCGCATAGTCAAGAGTCAAGTTAGTTTTTACCTATTTTACATAAATCTTACATAATTTAATCGAGAATTGTCTATGATATTAAACTACGAAATGTCAATTTTTTGAGGGACTCCATATGTTTATATATATATATATTATATATATATATATATATATATATATATATATATATATATATATATATATATTTATTAAGACATTTTTTATGTTAACACGTTCTTTTTATAGATACAAATATTTAAGTAAACGCTCTGTTTATAATACACAGTATTAACAACATTTATCGACCTGAATGTCCGAGAAATTTTCATAGAAAATATGCGTCTTCCGACAGGAATCGAACCTGGATCCTATACGAAACCGTCATATAGCTTGACGTGCCTTTACCGATTGGGCCACAGAGGAGCGTTCGGTTAGCAAGGTCGATTTTACTGTCTTTAAACTACAATTCTCCATGATTTTTCTCTCATACATTCATATCTGCTCGATGCGCATCAAAGTGTAAACAAATGACGTTACACATTATGAAATAAACAAAATCCTACAATTATTTTTAAGACATTTTTTATATTTATACATTCTTTTTATAGATACAAATATTTAAGTAAATGTTCTGTTTATAATAAACAGTATTAACAACATATACCGGCCTGAATTTACTTAAATATTTGTATCTATAAAAAGAACGTAGAAGCATAAAAAAATGTCTTAGAAAATTATTGTCAGACTTTCTCCATTTCATAATGTGTGACGTCATTTGTCCATTCATATATATATATATATATATATATATATATATATATATGTGTGTGTGTGTGTGTGTGTGTGTGTGTGTGTGTGTGTGTGTAAAGAGAAAGAAGAATAAGAATTATAATCCGCTGTTCTTATTAATTATTTTTATTTTTAAAAAACAGAGTTCTTAACATTTCTGCAGACCATAAATATCCAGAATTCGCATGAAAATGAAACAGTACTAGGAATTTTGATTTAATTCTATAATTAAATTTGAGGTTTTTAGTTTCTGTTTTTTGAAACATGATAAATAATGTGTAGCGATGGAACTATATATATATATATATATATATATATATATATATATATATATATATATGCCATCTCCAAAGAGACTGGAAAATTGGTCTGTTTATTCTCCCGTTTCAGAAAGTAGCCAACTATGATATCTTTTTACAAGAATCAAATTCAGTACAAAATGAAGCATTGCTGCAGTAAATGGTTTGGAACTGCTCAATCCTCAAGTTCCAGCCTTGACAGAGTTCAAAGACTTTTGCGTGGCTCTGTCGGCGATTAATTATTTCATCCTACAGCCACTTTTTCACAGAAGAAACTTTGCTAGGCTACCGTTAATCTATCTCTGATTCCATGGTACCAAGGAAGTTCCATTTATACAGCTTATTCTCAAGAACCGTTTCTTTGTCGAAAATACTCCCTTGAGGATACTAACCCGATCACTGTAGTCATAACTTCTTTTAGTCTCCGGTCCACATCTATCCATTTTCAACAATCTCATTCAGTAACCCTCTACCTTGAGTGGCTCTTGAAAATTTTATTCAGAAAACAGCAGTAAAAATTAGCTAGATAGAAACTGGTCAAAATAGATAATTATATTACCGAGTTAGTAAAGATGTATCGATTGACTGATTCGTTTTTTACGGCTTAACAATCTTTGCCATGTTATTTAAAACAAGAAAACATTTTTAGATTGTGTGAATTTTGTTTTTAGCAGTAATAATTGTTGAGCGATACAAGTTTTATTAATTAACCTTAACCCTTAGCTGGGAAGAAGATGAGGTGGATTCATATAGTTCCTAAGGGTATTTTTACATAAGTGAATATAATGAACCGAACGTGAATTTGAACTCAGATCACTGGATTTCAATTCTAAGCTGTTATCCATTACACAATCTGCTCATCCAAGCTTACAGAATCTGGAATTCCCAATCAGTTATACATCGAGGTACAGATCAGAATTGACGTTGCTTAACTTCGGTGATCGTACAGGAAACGTAAGCCTAAGAAAGAGAGGAAATAAATGTAAGAGAGGAAAGAAAGGCTGGTCAATAAAAAGATAAAATACCATTAAATTCAAGAATATAAACAAGGAAGAAAGCGATGAGTGAAATTGCTTTCAGGTAGATATGAAGACATAGGGAGGCCAAGATTTTTTTTGTGTGAAGAAGCGTAGGAATTTTGCGATATAAAATAGTGTAAAACAAAAACGGAAGCAGATAGAAATCACTGTACAAGAAAGAAAGGTCTGCGATTTATATTACACATATATGAAGAAATAATGTATGGCATCGAGATAGATATTCATATACGAAAATGCGGGGCTAAAATTTTCCTCTGTGTAGTATTTAGTTTAATGCAGCACTTGTTGCAACACTTGTAACGTCGACGGTTGCCTTAATCCATAGAAAAAGCGAGAAAGGCGCGTAAATTATTACCAGCCGACATTGTCGTCAGAACAAACCAGACGAAGCTTTATGCAGCCTATCGGGATAAGCGAGTTAGAATTAATCTATATTCTTCTTTGTTACGCAGCATTTTGTGTAGATTGTATTCCACCCATTGCAGTCCTCCTGCTGTCTTTTGCAGTTGCTCTCTTTTCTGCCCGTTATTCGAACTGTCTGCCCGGGGCTTCAAGCATTTTGATTTATGTAAGCAGTCTGTGGTTCGAACTTTATTACATTATTGTTTTGACGTGACTTTCGAACTCGACCCTTGTTACTCCGTGGGCTATTATTATTCTAGCTTTGACCTTTTAAGTTGCCTTTGTACTATTTAGCTAAGCTAGTACTTAGGAAAAAAAAATAAAAAGAGAAAAGTGATTTATTACAGGAAACCAAAAGGAAGAAAACTACATCTACTTTATAGACAATTTTTCAACCTCAACTGAAATCCTTATGGAAAAATGTGCTTCTTTTTTCTGGGATTCAAAATATTTTTCTTCAAAAATTCATGATTTCAAATCAGATACAATTTTAAGTTTTCACTATAATCTTGCTATAAAGCCGGGAGGATCTTAGTTCATATTCAAAAAATAAAGTGAAGATTTAGAAAATTTAATAAAAACTAAGGCTATGAGATAGAAGCACATCAGTGGATAGGAAAAGATTCAAAGTTAATTATTTTAAGGTTGTTAAACTTGTATTCACTTAACATGAGCACCATGTGTTGCGCGATAAACATCGAAACAATATTCCACTTCTTGCCGCGCTCAAATCAGTTGATCTCTGGATATTGACTTCACAGCTTCAATAATTCGTTGTCTCAAATCTTCAAGAGTAGCAGGCAATGGTGGAATAAGCATTCTTTCTTCAATATACCACCATAGAAAAATCGCAGTACAAACACTTTGCATATGTCTTTATTTCTAAGATGAGGTATTATGTACACTATTTACATTATTCGGACTATTGTCCTCATCTTTATCACCATATTTATTACAACATTTCGGCCTTTCAGTACCTGTCTATATTTCTGAGATGAGGTATTATGTACACCATTTACATTATTCGGACTATTGTCCTCATCTTTGTCGCCATATTTATTACAACATTTCGGCCTTTCAGTACCTGTCTATATTTCTGAGATGAGGTATTATGTACACCATTTACATTATTCGGACTATTGTCCTCATCTTTGTCGCCATATTTATTACAACGTTTCGGCCTTTCAGTATCTGTCTATATTTCTGAGATGAGGTATTATGTACACCATTTACATTATTCGGACTATTGTCCTCATCTTTGTCGCCATATTTATTACAACGTTTCGGCCGTTGTACGCTCCGGCCTTCTTCATGTGGTTGGAATGCCAAACTGAACCCTTTATTTTGCTCACTGGGGTAGAATGTTTTAGTTCTACGTGCCATGTTTAATGTATGTCAGTTATCAGTTATCTCCTGTTAATTCCCCTCTGAAAATTCTCCACTGCCTTAACCGGGTAAGGGACACATGGCACAGTGGATAAAGGCGTTAGTTAGATCCAGTGACAGGACCCAAAGAGTGTGAGTTCAAGGCAGTAGAGAACTTTCAGATGGAGAATTAACAGGAGATAACTGATAACTGACATCCATTAAACATGGAACGTGGAACTAGAATAGTCTACCCCAGTGAGCGAAATAAAGGGTTCAGTTCGACATTACAACCACCTGAAGAAGACCGGAGCGTACAACGGCCGAAACGTTGTTATAAATATGGCGACAAAGATCAGGACAATAGTCCGAATAATGTAAATAGTGTACAAACTTTGCAGTACACAAAATTATATTTCTTGTGGTAGCCATTTTAATGGCTGACACAAATGATTACAATCTAAATTTATGCAAAATCTGACAAAAAACAACAAAAAGTAGCATTTAAACAAAATTTAAAAATTACTTTCATTTATTTCAATAACTTTTAAACTTTTCCTATCTAATAATGTGTTGAATGTTTTTCTGTCCTTTAGTATTTGTTTTTATTAAATATTCTAAATATGTTCTTTCTTTTTTTAATACCCCTGTAGCTTTACTCGAATTGAGTTAAAATGAATTGCCCTAAATTGCGGCGTACAAGTCGAGTTTCCAAGCCTGAAAATATGTACAAAACTAGGGATCGACTTATATGGTGGGAATAAAATGCAAACATTTATCACAAGCGGTACAGTGGGAAAGGTTGATTTTCTGCTTCTTTTGAGATAACATTGCACTCGGTGCAAAAGGTGCGGTTTCATTTCTGACACCTAAGATTAGATTTATGGCATTTACCAATATTTGAGCATTTAATTTTAAAGAGCGTCTGAAAAAAATCCACAGAAATACTTAATTTCCGTAGATTTTCGCTTACAAACTGACATGAAAACATTTCTTCTTCATGAATAAGATCATATAATGGGGACAGTTTTTGTATTAGATACATTGAATGGAAAATATATTAAAATCTGAATTCTAATTATGAATCATCACAAGCAAAATTTTCATTTTGTTAATGTATTCGATAAGTAAAAACTGTTTAAAGAAATTGTAAAATGAATAAAATTTGTTATATCATTTTTAGATCATAATTAATAAAAAAAAAACGGATAAACGTGTATATAACACGATTAATACTGCTGTGGAACAAATTATGAGAAAATGTTTTAAATTTGCATTGTTTATTGAAAATCGCAACTAAACATGTAGCGGTTTATAACATATTACATTATAACATACCAATATTGTTCATATAATTTCACTTTGAACCAAATATCGGTCTTATTTCAGGATACGATGATTAATTAATACTTTGCTTGTGCCATGCATATGCCATACAAACGAGTAAAAACGAATCTTGTTTTTTTTTTTAAATCTAGGACTGCTAACTGGAGTTTCTTTATGTATCTGGAAAAGATATATTCCCAAGAGGAAACGGCACCTTGGATTTGTAAGCTATTGGGGAAGCATATTTAACCATTGCCCGTGCATGGTGGGTGGTGGGTGGGAGGGAATGACGTAAAGAAAGTAACCTTTCACATTGGCTGCAGAAAACAAAATGAATTTGACTGCCGCTTTCTTCGCTGTATTTTAGTGGCGTGGCTAAGCGGCTGTCATGTGAGCCACATGATTTATCTCCACCAAAGGGGGATAAACGCGTACAGTATCCCAAAAGTAACAATTATTTTTCATTATCAGTGGAATTATTCAAAATAAAGCAACTACGCTAGACCTTAAATGTTCGACAACTTATCTAACACATATTTTAATGTACTGTCTTACATTTCGAATTAGAATTCTGGGTGCCACTTCGGCGTGTCATCTCCAAGCCTGATTCTTCCTCAATGTGTGGTTTACATTTAAGAATTAGGAAAATTATGCGATGGAATGGCCAAAATATATTTGTTGCGTTTCTGAATTTGTTGCATTTGTGCTGTGTACAGGCAGATATAATATTTGTCTCTCTCTCTCTCTCTCTCTCTCTCTCTCTCTATATATATATATATATATATATATATAAGACATTTTTATGTTTATACATTCTTTTTATAGATACAAATATTTAAGTAAACACTCTGTTTTAAAATAAATAGTATTAAACAACATTTACCGACCTGAATATCCGAGAAATTTTCATAGAATTTTTGTCCTCCGATAGGAATCGAACCTGTATCCTGTAGACATTCAGACCGGTAAATGTTGTTTAATACTGCTTATTATAAAACAGAGCATTTACTTAAACATTTGTATTGATAAAAAGAATGTATAAACATAAAAATGTTAAAAAATAATTTATCATTTTATATATATATATATATATATATATATATATATATATATATATATATATATATATATATATATATATATGTTATAAAATATAGTTTTACCCTATGCTACATTTATGAATTAATATGCTCAATATCAGGGAGTAGAGTCTATGTAAATATAAACGTGGGCATTGAAATCAACACCCAGGGATAAGTGTCTGTTTCATGCTTATAAGCATATAAGCATGAAACAGACTGTTGCCTACCGACTCTAAATATATATACTATAACCCCACACACATAAACGTACATTATACCCACATAGTGGCCGAAAAAGCACCTCAGACCATACACACACAAAATGAGAACGAATATATACACACATACTGGCAAGAACATACACACTAGACAGACCACCCACACTCATATCAATCCTACATACTATACGAAGTGTGAGTATGTATGTGCAATATCCTCGTAATGAAACAATATATGTATGGAGAAGAAATATGTATACACATATTAGCAAAACACTCACAATATGAAAGGTTTAAAAAGATACAGAGATCATAAAAAGATAAGAGGAAAGATCTCCTTCCTTCATCTTTTCTCTGACCAATCCTTATTGTTTTATTACCCCTTAAGCAAATTCCATTTTCTCCATAAGTCCAAGAAAATTAGGATTACTAATATACACAAAAGACAATGGTTAAACATGAAAAAACATAATTAAAAAATTAATTCCTTTAAATAATATACGGAAATAACCATTCTTCGCCTGATGAAAATCACAAAGCCAGAAACCCGTGTAGCAAACATATGGAAAATAAAGTATAATATATATTTTTAAAAATCCACATTATAATCAAAAATATTTGCTGCTTATTTTTTTCTCTTTATAATATACCATTTTCTCTCGTTGGAACCACTTTAATCTGTCCCTTATATACTTACATACATATATATATATATATATATATATATATATATATATATATATATATATATATATATATATATAAAGAAAGAACAGTAAGATATATAATCCGGTGTTCTTATAGATATTTTTGTTTTTACAAAATAGTGATCAATGTAAATTTACAGAGCATTAATATTATAAATTAATTGATTTAAAATATGGTTTTTCCGCTACACATTTACTCTAAAATTCGCTTGAGGATGAAATGGAACTAACGTCTTTAATTTAATTACAAAATTAAATTCGAAGTCTTTAGCTCCTATTTTTGAAATATGGTTAGAACTGTGTAGCGGAAAAACCATATTTTAAATCAATTAATTTAAAATATTAATTAAATCAATTAATTTATTATATATATATGAAAAATAAAGACCACTTCATCATTTCTTTGTCATTTATTCTTCTTTTATTTCCTTATTATAAATATTAATGCAGTGCACCTTTGGCAGGTAGATCACATTCTTTAGTAGATATGTGTTGTAGATCAGATGTAGAACAGACGCTTTATTTGTAGATCCCATTCTGTTTGTAGATTACTCACTGATGTGACACTTCTGCAAATGAATTTCAATGACTGACCTCAATATTTTGAATATGTTGTCTACCTTACATGACCAATAATTTATTTGCATTTATTTGACAAAAAGATGTGCGGTGATATGTCGTATCTACTAATAGTCCTTATGGTGGAGACTCGTAGAACATATAAACTTTCTTTTCGTAATTTCCCAACCTATTTCTGTCATAAAATCCCATGAAAGTTCTTTCTATAGTAAAATCAGCAATGTATTTGTATTGAGTGATCTCTGCACTATTACATTACAAATAAAAGAGCATCACGGTTTTTATAGAATAGTAACACCTCTAATCATGAATTCTAAACGCTTTTTTATAGCAAACCATTTTGACACTTAATTCGTTTTCAACAAGTATCTCATGGAAAATTATTTGATAAAGAAAAAAGAAATTACTTGGTCATATAGAACACAAAAAATGGTAGATTTTCTCTTCAAATCCTTTTTTCTACAACATTCAATTTTTATTAGCCTGAGCCTGACACATCGTCACCATAAACAGGATCAACATCAAGTCTTATCAAGAAAGTCCTGTCCGAGTAATTCGTTGGTGATTAAAGGCTTCGCTCTTAGCGGTAAGAGGCATAATCATCATTTGTTTTTCGGTGGAAATGTGAACCAGGGAAGAGAACTGTTTTTAAGCTAATATGCATCTTAAGAATGATTAGTTTTTGTCTAATGAAGCGTCTTTTGCTTACAACTGAAAAGTCAGTGAGGTCCATGAAAAATTGTATGAATTTATAAGAACACCAGACAAGAAACAGAATTTAATGTAACTGAACGTTGCCAGATTTGTATTTCTTTTTAAAGTCGGTGCCAAGTATGCCGATTCCTAAGCTCTTTCTTAAGAATTGTAATAAACATCGGGTATTTGTTTTACAAAATATCAATGCATTTCCTAGGAAAATGCGCCAGTGATAAAAATCTATAAAAAAAAAAAGAACATTTCATATATATTATTTACATCGTTCCGACTGTTGTCCTCATCTCTCTTGCCAGATTCACGGCGTTTCGGCCGTTGTACGCCCTGGCCTTCTTCAGGTGATTGAAATTTCGAACTGAACTTTTTATTTCCTCCACCGCAGGTAGATTGTTCTAGTTTCACATGCTATGCCTCTTCCAAATACATCAGTTATCTCCCTTTAACTCAAAAAACTTAGGAATAATTTAATTTGTTTATTAATAAAATTAGGATATTTTTTAATAAAATAGATTATGCTTTAAATTAAATTATATGAATTAATTTGTTTTATTTTTATTTGAATGAATACCATTTTTATGTATTTTGACTAATGTCTTCAATAATAAATAACAAATACTAGGACTAAACAGTTTAAGTCAATATTTAGATTTTCTGACAAGAAGGAAACATCTGTCTGAATGTCTTGGATGAGAAGTTAGCATTACTAACATTATTTACACGTTAACTGTTGTCCTCCTCTTTGCTGTTGTTTTCGCAAAGTTTCGGCAGTGGTGTCCTGCGGTCTTCATCAAGTGATTGTCAATTCGGGTAACCTTCAGGAATTCTTAGAGCAGAATGGTCAAGAAAAAGAACCGGAAAACTACCAAGTTCCTCCTTCGTTACTTCAAGATAGTATCGGAAGAGATTCAGAAGATCTACGGTTCATACCACACCAGGAAAACATTCAGAAACAGCTCCACCCTAAGGAGAAATTCCATAGAGAAGAAACTGACCAAGAACTATATGTACTCTGTCTCTTGCAGTTGTATTAAAGAATGTAAATAGATGTGTCGCGGGGGCTAATTGTTTCTTCTGTCTAAGACATACATCTTAAATATGTGCCTTGGAAAACTCGCTTCCTGATTTTAAGTTCATTTTTCTTCATCGTTTCCATTTTCTCTAAAGCTTCGTCGTTGTTCACATTTTCTGTCCATAGTGTCCTAAGCATCTTTTTTGTAGAACCAGATTTCTGTTGCTTCAGCTCTCTTATTCATTTTTGAGGAAATTGTCCACCATTTCACAGCCATACAGGACATAACATATCACGTAATAGTCTAACACTCTTTTGCTTGTTTCTAGCGCCTTTTTTTTTATCTCTCAGTACTTTGCTCACCTTTTGGAAGCTATCTTTGGCTACCCCAGTCCACCTTTGGTTTTCAGTGTCACGCTTTCCGTCATCTACTAAAACACTTCCCGGATATTTAAAACTTCCGCAATTGTTTGATTTTGGTATCTCCGATTTGAAATTCGTAATTTGGGAAAATGCATTTGCTAACAACCATGCATTCTGTTTTCTTGAAATTAATGTTTAATCCTTTCTTCTCGTGCTCCTTCACTACAAACAGTAAGAGATTTCGTAGTTTACTTTCCGTGTCTGCTGTCAACACAGTGTCATCTGCGTATCTTATGTTGTTATGACAGTGGCCGCCTTATAATGAATCCTATTAGGACTTCTAGTTCTTTCAGAATCTCCTCACTGTATAGCTTGAATAAGCCTGGTGAGAAGACACGTCTTTGTCTTACACCCCTTTCTATTTTTGTATATCTTCTGAACTCATCATCAGGCTGCAGAAAGCTCCGAAGTTTCTTTTTTATTGGACAGAAGCGTCACTGGGATTGAAGAGAATGGCCGTTCAGAGTAGAAATAAATGTCGGAGAGACAATGCAACAACTGATCCGCTAATTCCCAGAGACAAAATCATCTTACCGCATCTCCATATCAAATTAGGAATCAGGAAGCAGTTTGTGAAAGTGGTTGACAAGGAAGGCCAATTTTTTCCGTATATTTCCAGGGAATTTCCTGATCCCAGCATAGAAAACTGAAACAGGGTATTTTTGATGGAGCTGACGTTCAAAAACTCATCAAACTTAGCAACTTCATCAACTATGGATGTTACTGAATCAAATCTCGAGATTTCATTTGTTCTTAGTAATCGCAATACAGACGTATTATATGGAACTTCTCGACAGGATGTTAGTTTAGTTGATTTTGTTTAGCGGCATATCAACATCTCTATGAGTTCTTTAATGACGAAATTGAAATAATCTGAACGTAACTTCATGCCTTCAGTTACACATAAAATGTGCTGTTGGTAATGTTACTATGAATAATTATTTTGATAATTTACTATAAATATTTATTGCGGGTAATTTTACTATAAATATGTATTGTTGGTAATTTTACTATAAATATGTATTGGTGATTTTACGATAAACACGTATTTCTGGTAATTTTACTATAAATACGTATTGCTAGTAATTTTAATAATTAAAATGTATTTTTCTACATTCACTGTGTTTTGTTTCGTTTAGGGGTGAACTATTTTGTCCATAGCTGAGACCCCAACAGGTGCTACCACCCTGGGTCATGAGGGACCTGGAAACAACATCAATTAAGAGCTGGTTCCATGTTCAACGAAACCTCCAATCTCCCCATCAAAGGTCTTGCTGCCGGATGCAGTTTATCGTTATTTTTATCAGGTTTCCAGGAAACTATACCGTTATAAGTGATGAACAAAGAAAAAGTTTTTATCGGAATATAAAAGTCATGGCCAGGCTTCAAGGGGCATTGGATAAAAGAAGGATGACAGATTATTGTCGGAGCCTAAAAAGACAACTGTGCGTCATTCGCGAAAATCGACAAAAGCCATTGTTCTTACTACCATTGTTGTTATTTTAATTTTGAACTTCATATTTAATCTAAAATATTTGTATCTTGATGCGCTTTTCTTCTTGCCTCATAGTTGAAACCTTATTGGATTTCTATTTTTACAGCTGCTCATTTTTCACCTTTCAGACAAATGACTTAAAATAAGCAATTTTCCTGTTTTCCGAATCATGAAAACTACAGTTAACTGAGAAAAAAAAACGACTATGATATTCGGATTCAGTCCCATAAAATTGTTTAAATTAGCTATAATATTCTTTGCACTATTTTATATAAGTTTTATAGGATACTGTTATCATTAAAGCCGTTTACTACAAACTAGTTTATAATTTAGAAGCCATGGTAGAGTAATGGATAGCGGCTCAGATTAAGGAATCAGAGAGCCGAGTTCGAATTCCAGTCGTATCCATTACTTTCCCTTACGTGCTAATACCCTTGGTAAAGGTATGAATCCTCTTCTCCCCTAGCTATGGGTAAATAGCAGGACATACCGGGTTCTATAGCCTTGGATGGTAACTGGGTCTACCGCAGAAAGAAATGGTAACCTATTGCGGAAAAAAATCTCCCTGGGCAGTCATGTATCTTTCGATACATGATCGCCTAAGCGTGTATCACGCATGGCACATAACTGATTGAATTTATTTAACACCGTGCAGGCAAACCTAATTACTTTAATACAGTATCGCATCTACAGGCTTTATATTAGGTCCATATTGGCTCAAATGGGTGTTTTTAAAACTTTCTACCATATTTGTATAGCGAGCATTTCTAGTCTCGATTTGTCGTCTTTACATTTTAACTTATGACTCCGGGAACCTCGATGTGCGTGTCCTTAATCTAGACTAGAACCGCTGTTCTTTGGAAGATCATAGCATCGACCATATGACTTTGAAACGTTGAATGAAGTAATGCTACTAATTCTTAGTAGCAATCCTTCATTCAACGTTTCTATTTGACATGTCTTAATTACTTCTATTTGATATAATGTACTGACACCCTTTCTCAAGCCCCTTATCATGATACTAGATTTTCGTTTGGTAGTGAGTACTTTTTCCAAACCTAAGATTCAGAGATGTTAAATTTTGATTCGTGATTTCAATCTTATTCTCAATTCACTTTGAATAAAAACTGTCGCTTCCCAACATTCTGCCTCAGGCCAATGCATTACTTGTGCATTCCTATTGGGCTCAAAATCTCACGTAAATTCCCTCTGCTTAGTATAAGTGTAATACTTGTGTAAATATCGTAGCGTCATGTTTTTCTGCCACCAAAGAGAGTAGTAATGGTGCATGCCTCATTGGATCAAATTGTTACTACACGTCTTTCTGCTGTCAGTCAGTTATGTGCCATGCTTGATACACGCTTAGGCGATCATTTATCTTTCGATACATCACTGATGTGGCATATTTTTTCCTGCAGTAGATTGCCATTTCTTTCTGCAGTAGGTTGCCATCCAACTGTCCGGCTATTTACCCATAGCCGGGGGGGAAAAAGAAGATGATTCATAACTTTCCCAGGGGTATTAAACTCCATTACTCCACCGTACCTCCTTTCTGTCGTAGATAAATATATCTGTGCCCTCTGTCTGGAATGAAAGTGTCATTTCCTGTCACTTTGCTTCGGAAATATGTAGTAACTGTGCATTCTGCATCTAATCAAATTGTTACTTCAGATCCCTCTGCTCTGAACAGTGCAATAGCTGTGCATTTTTAACAGGTTCAATCTGGTGCTTCACGGTAACCTGCCTAGGATTAGTATAGTATCTGTGAATTCAGCATTAATGAAGGTGCCCCTACCTGAAAATCTACCTAGGATCAGCGTAGTACCTGTGCCTTCTCATTGCCACTCACGGTCCTTTGCCTAGAATACATATAGTATATGCTCATTCTAAATGAGTTCTAAGTTTACGCAAATATGACCCTTCGTGCCCGGAAAAAAAACCGGAATGTCAAAAGGACAGTTTTTCTTATGGCACAGTTTTTATTTTAATTACCTCCATTTTTAAAATACGATGATAAGAATTGTAATAAAGCCTAAACATATGAAAAGTATTTATACATATTTCGTTCTTGAGAATTTACAACAAAGACATTAAAGACTATTGATTAGTTAGTTTATTTCCAAGAATAATTTTATATTTACAACATTGTAAAATCTTGTACACTTAGAACTAATGCAATTCAAAATATATCATTTACCAATTTATAAAGAAATAAATATGAACAGAATTTTTTATTCATAAATTTATAAACATTTAATAAATTATTAAAATATATGAACCAACTACATGGAAATCCTATTATTTATAACTTTACAATGGCCGATTCTGATCATGAGACCCGTGTTCGAATCTCACCAGGGTCGATTTGTCAGGAAGGAGACTTACTGATGTTATCGGACTGGACGGGTCGATCCCAGAGTGCGGTATCTTTGGAAAGTGTCTGACAACCATACCATGGGTTGACCCAAGTTCTGCGATTGAAATTAGGTAGACGGAACCCTTGGGGAGCGTCGATCGCTGTGCCGAAATCTTGAGCGTGCTGGCCTTCTTCAAATTGTTGATCACGCTAGATAGCACGCTCTTTTATAGAAACTGTGACTGTCTGCTCAGTATAGTAGCAGTATAAAACTCAGGTGGGCTCTCTGGGTGCTGAATAAAGACACATGTGGCTGAGAAAGCGTCTGCAATAGGGATTGGCTAACCGCCTTAGTAGACAGAATTGCCAGCTATACATACATACATATGTAAGCAAATATATGGATATAGATCCGACAGTATCAAGAAAAATATACGGAAAAAACAAACAAAAATCCTAATATGCAATTATGATGTTTTAATGTTAATATAATGTCAACGTCGGACGTTTCGGTCTAATAGACCATCTTCAGGACATATTCATAAAACATAATTAACATAGACCATATCACTTTTTAAAACAAGTGCGAAGGTAGTTAAAAAAATGCGGTGTCATGAGAGAAACCGTCGTCTTGATACTCCGTCTTTTTGCGGGAAGGAACATCCATATTTGCCAAAGTTTTCATTACACAGCCCTCTGTCTTGTTGTCCCTTTGTACTCCGATTTGGATCAAAGTGTCGCTTCTCGGTCCTGTGCATCGAATCAGAGTAGTAATGTGCATTATACCTGAGAAAAAAAACTGTCGCTTCATGTCCCTCTGCTTAGGATCAGATTAGAATCTGTGCAATCAGCTTTGAATTAGTGTCGCTTTCCAGTCCTCTGCTTACGATAAGCGTCTCTCTTGGATGAAATGGTCGCTTCGCGGTCTTTTGAACCTGGGGCAAAAAATAACTACTAGCAACAGTATGGTATCGCCAGGCAAAGGCGTTGTCCTCCATAGGTGGGGTCAGTTCCAAGCGGATTGGCCTATTTTGGAACTTTTATTTCTTGTACGCATGAGTAGTTCACAATAAAATGTTCTTGCGTCGTATTATATACGTAGTCGGCTTTCATCGCTTATCTGTGTTTTGCATAAAATCTATGCGTTTCATGTATAGTGTTAGACATCAATATTTTTGAATACACGTTGCATTTTTTGTAACTAGATTATAGTAAAATCTTTAAATAATATAAAAGAAATATTTTTTAAACCTAGCACAATCATGTCCTTAGATTAAGTGGTGCTGCTGTTGATAGATAGATAGATAGATAGATAGATAGATAGATAGATAGATAGATAGATAGAAAGAAAGAAAGAAAGAAAGAAAATGAACAGAATGAGTTAGATAAATAGATAGATCTTAATCGTTTCTGACTTGGATGTTTAATGTTATATGCTTCTGGCCATGGCCTCACTTTTATTCGCCAATATAACTGTCTGTTTCCTCGCAAAATTTCCACTTTTTCGATCGATACATTAATCAACGTCAGGTATGGTCGATATTTCAAGATGGCCGATCACGGTTAAGTGGCACGTTGCAGGGTTAATCAGTGCACTAGTTGGACCAATCAAATATCACGAAAATGTTTATTCTGTTTGCTCGTCTCCTTTCATTTTAACGTCTCCCTCAGCTCTAAGCTTCTTTCTGTTTTATCCAGTTTTTTCTTGTTTTATTTTATTTTTTTTTTTATTTTCTCTTCGGTTTGTCTCCAACCCACACTTCTATTCATCCTTTTAAGTTCATCGCTGAAATCCCATTTTTGTTTTTTTGTTTTTTGTTTTCTTTTCTTTTCATTCTTCTTTCTGATCTTTTCCATCGCATTTTCCTTCACATTTCGTCTTCTTTTGATAATACACTACAATCGACCAGCGTCATTTTTCAGCAGTAGCAACTTTGTTTTCGCTTTGAGCTTCTCAATGAAATCCCGAAAATGATAATAGCTGAAGAAATGAAACGTTCTTTATTCAGCAAGTTAATTTTTTTTTTTTTAAACCTGTTCATACACGGGCAATCGAAAAAGAGAAAATTATTGTTTTCTCCGAATCACGGTATCGCTATATCGTTACTGAATTATTGTTGGTTTTTTTATTTTTTATTACTAGTTTTATTCCAGTCTTTTTAGTGTTACATTATGGATGAGGCATTTCCACAACTATTATGCTATTAGGTTTTATTCCATTCTTATTAGTTAATCAGTCAGTTATGTGCCATGCGTGTTACACTCTTACGCGGTCATGTATCTTTCGATACATGACTGATTTTTCCCGCAGTAGGTTGCCATTTCTTTCTGCGGTAGACTAGTTGACATTTTTCTCTGCGGTAGACCAGTTGACATTCAAGGCTATAGAACCCGGTCTGTCCTGCTATTTACCCATAGCTGGGGTCAGAAGAAGAGGATTCATACATTTTCCCAAAAGTATTAACACATAAGGGAATCTTATTAGTACTGATTATTAAGTGAGACATTTCCACTAATATTTTTTATTACAGTTTATAGTCTTATTTCATTAGTGTTCCTATTTAGATTAGGTAATTCCACTAATATTTATTTTATCACAGTTTTTATTCCAATTTTATTAGTGTGCTATTTAAATGAGGCTTTTCCACTAATATTATTTTATTTCAGTTTTTATTTTAATCTTATTAGTGCTCATTGTAAAAAGAGACATTCCCACTCATATTATTTTCTTACAGATTTTATTTCAATCCTATTAGTGTTGCTTTGTTGATGTGGCATTTTCACTAATATTATTTTATTAGAATTTATATTCTTATTTCATTAGTGTTGCTAGTTACATTAGGTAATTCCACTAATATTTATTTAATTACAGTTTTTATTTCAATTTTTTAGTGTTTCTTTTTACATTAAGCATTTCCACACAAATTATTTTTTACATGTTTTACTCAATATTATTATTGTATTTTAATTTAGGCTTACAGCCCCGATCATGTTGAAACATCAATTCTCGAACAACCACTGAAGTTAAACATTATCGAGCCGGTCGATACATAGAGGGTTAACCGATAGGGCACACCAGATGTTGTAAGCTTGGATGAGCGGGTGGTGTAATGGATAACGCCTCAGAAGTAGATCTCAGCATGCCGAGTTCCAAATCCAGTTGAGTTCGATATATTCACTTACGCGCAACAGTGGGAAAGGTATGAAGCTACTCTCCACGGGTATGAGTTAATTAGTAGGACTTATAGGAATTGTATCCTTAATATCTAAAAAAAAAATTCTCGTATGCCTTAAAAAAGTAGATCAATTATTAATAATCTAGATTAAGTTTTTCAGTATTATTGTTTCATCCCTCATTAATTTTTGTGTATCATTGTTATTATTATTGTTTTTTCAGAGAATTCAAGAGACAATCAATTTTTTGTATCAGAAGATGCAAACGGAAGAAGTACAGGAAAATAAGTGAGAAAAAAGCAATTTTATCGGAATCACGGCATGAAGAGTAGTCTATGGAAAATACGGGAAATACCATTGTTATTCATATATTTTATCATCATTATTATTATTAGTAGTAGTAGCAGTAGTTGTAGTTTACTGCGTCATATTATTGTCTACCCTCTCGATTGAGGGTTCAAAATTCGTCGACTGCGCCTCTGTAGAGGGGTAAGACCCCTCTCCAATGAGGCCACTTATTTGCCGTGGGTAACGGCGTGTAATGTCTGGTGACGGGATACAAGTAGGTGAGGGTTTCAAGAGTCAAAGATAGATACTTCTGATTCACAACACATCACTTTGACCCTTACTTGGACTAGACGGACAGTCGGAGAGGCCTGATCCGATCAATCGTGTGATCATGTCAAGATCTACCGACTATTACTATATCAATTTATGGAGTTTTACACCAAAATACAATACCCCAAACATACACCGGGATAAAATACATTCTCAATCCAATTTATAGACGTTAGAAGGCGATGGTCAGTCGGATCAGCTTTGAAGAGATCTTGATTTCGACATGACCGTGAAGCCGCCAGGGTGTCCACTTAGGATTTTGGAAGTGCAACAAATGGTTCAGCCAGTGCTCAGAGCCTCTCCCGAATACAAGTATACTGGTTTGTGTAGCCCTTAACTGTCAAGGCGGCAGGGTTTCTCCACCTCATTGACACGGCTCATTGTTGGAATCCGGGCTATGTGGGGAGCATAGGCAGTGAATTTTACTACATAAATTTATGAATCCCTAAAAAAAAAAAAAAAAAAAAAAAACACAAACAAAAGATAATTTTCAGACTGATTCCAAAAAAGAAATGACTATAGGCTTCCCAAAATTTCTCGTGCTCACATCCCTTGATGAAATTCTTCTAGCAAAACTTTCCCCTTTCTTAATTGAAAATGTCCTATCCAGTAAGATTAACCTCAAAAAAAAGTAAAAAAAATTGAGAAATGGCAATTTGCTAGTAGAAGTAAAATCTAAAAGACAAGTTGGATGTATAATCAAGATGAAGACATTTCATGACCTGAAAATAAAAAAAATTCCCTATGAAAGACTGAACAAGGGAGCCATTAGAAGAAGAGAGTTGTCTTTGGCCACACCTGAGGAAATCACATTTGCCTTAGGAAGCCAGGGAGTCAATTATTATCGTAGAATCACAATAAAAACAAACGGAGACACCAAAACAACAGACACTTACCTTACCTTACCTTTGCCACACCTCAAATCTATGACAAAATAAAATTGGGCACATTATTGAGCCAGTGGAAAAATATATCCCTGCTTCACTAATGTGTTTCAAGTTCCAAAAAATTGGATATAACAGGGATAGCTGCAGGCATCGTCCAACATGTGGAAAATGTGGCCAAGGGATTCGCACTACACGGAGAAGAATGCCATTATAAAGTAAGATGCGGTAACTTCCAGGAAGACCGTTCAGTAGACTCGGGATCGTGCAACTTCTGGAAAAGGGAAGAAGAGATAATCGAGGTGAAACACAAACGAAATGCCATTCGAAGAAGCAAGCCAGATAGTAGAAAGCTACATGAAAGGATCTTCCTAAGCAAAAATAATGCAAAAAGTGACTACAACAGAAACCAGTCAACATTACAAATACAGAACCCTCATTGAGAAGCTCATACAGTTAAGACCAAATGACCGGCCCAAATTTCAAAACTACAAGCCATTTGCTGTAAGGGAATAGGAGAAACTGAACCACAAAAGAAATCAATGAAACAATTGAAATAACAAATTAAGAAAAAAAACAAGTAAAAAATCTGCAGCTCAAACACATAACACTCCTCCAAAAATACGAAATCTTCTTAAAAAAAAAAAACAAACAAGGTCACAGCGATCTCCTCTCCGTCCTCCAAAAACTTTAAAGACATTTATCTAAAAAGAAAAACCGAAAAAGTTGTACTGATATATCATCAGTTATCTCCCCTTTAAATCTAAGAGGTATAAAAATCACCCTGTTATATCCATCAGTAGACAAGTCGTCAGAGTAAAGTACAATAAAGCTTTGGTATAAGTTTATTCACTGGTTCTGTTTTTACTACACAAGTCAAACAAAAATCAGTAACTCAAAGTAACCAAACGCCCTTCACAAAACTGATTTGAGAAACTGGAAGAAATGGAAGAAAAAAACAGAATGATCTTCATATATGGATGTAGACAAAAGGACCATACACCAACTTTAAGGAGTTCATTATCAAGTATATTAAAAAAGGAATGTCAACAGTACAGGGAGGATAACCAAGACAATAAACTCTTCGCAATTCAGCCCAAAATTGGAGAATGAAAGTCGGCTTTCAGAAAATCTCCAAAGAACGAAGTAGTACTGGTCCGCTTACGCGTTGGTAATCTAATAGACATCTAACATGGCCGGAGAACATATTTTTTAAAGTTTTCTCAAACTTCCAGGAGGGTAGACATCATACACACTGTTTAAAATAAATAACATTGCAATATAATTCAATATATATATATATATATATATATATATGCTATATAAATATATGCAAATATAGATCCGACAGTATGAAGAAAATATACGGAAAAAACAAACAAAAATCCTTATATACAATTATGCTGTTTAATGTTAATGTCCGACGTTGACATATTAACATTAAAACAGCATAATTGTATATAATTGATTTTGTTTTTTCCATATATTTTCTTTCATATATATATATATATATATATTTTTATATATATTATATATATATATATATATATATATATAGAGAGAGAGAGACAGATAGATACACACACACACACACACACACACATACACACATATATATATATATGTTATTATCGTTTCGAACGTTCGATTTCTGACCATGAGATCCGGGTTCGAATCTCACCATGGTCGATTTGACAGGAACGAAACTTCGTGATGTTATCGGGCTAGATCGAGGTCGATCCCAGCGTGCGACACTTTTTGTAAAATGCCAGAAAAGCTTACCCTGGGTTGACCCAATCCTTGTGTGTGAAAATGGGGGTCGCCGCTAGCCGTGTTAGCAAGAGGCTACAAGTCATCGTGGCCGAGGGATTGAGCGGGCTGACCTTGTTCAAATTGTTGATCACTTTTATATTTATATTTACACATGCTCTATCTCCGCTACTGAGCACTTTATCCCATAAATATAGCACACCTTAAAAGTATATTTCTTCATATATATATATATATATATAATTTCGCGCATGCGCTTTACTTTGATTTTGTCGACTGTACAGTATAGTAGGATCAGTTGGGCAACATCTGTGAGAAAAGGAGCACCATGACGCAATTCAATTCACTACGACAGAGATTTGGAAACGGCGTGCTGTACTGCTTGAAATTCGCGCCGGATGCTCTAATACAAACATTTCAGAGTGTTTCGGTGTCAATCTGAGGACAGTGCAGAGGATTTGGAAAGAGTTGGATGAATCTGATGGTGATTACAAAGGTACAGCATCTCACGGAGAACTCACGAAATTGTTGGTGAGGTATCAGACTCAAAACAGCCTACATCAAATGCCTTGAGGAGGTAGTGCTGCCCTGGTTCAAGAATGTGGCAGCTGGAGCAGGACTCTGCAGCATATTAAAGAAGCAGGGGGAACCCAGTCATGTCTGTCAGACAATTTCTGCGACCACAGCACCCTTAAATCTGATTACCTAACTTCCCGGACTGCAACCCCCTTGATTATTATGTGTGGGGCGCAGTTGAGTGAGAGACCAACAAAACTCCTTGTAACACCACCGATGAACTGAGGATGAACCAACTTAAACAAGGGGACAGTCCAGAAGAGTTGCAGGAGATTCCGAAGTCCTCTGGAGTTACTGGTTGAAGGCAATGTCGATTTCACCGAATATATTTACTCTTTAGTATTTCAAAGTATTTTTGTGTAATTTTGGTAAATATATGAGATGTCAGTATTACTTTTCATGTTTGCGTAATTTAGACGACAATTTATCCATCTCATCCTGTAACGATAGATAGATAGATAGATAGATAGATAGATAGATAGATAGATAGATAGATAGATAGATGAGAGAGAGAGAGAGAGATTTGAGGCTGTGCTTCATGTTCCGGCGTTTCTTTTCTGCATTCGTCTTATCTGTCTTCTTCTCTATTTCTCTCTCTTTACCCGCTGAAAAAAGGCGTAAGAAAGAAAGAAAAAGAAAGAAAGAAAACTAAAAAAATATAACAATAAATAAATTATATTCCTGGAGGATTGAATGGAGAAGCTCCCTTAAAGGCACATCAGATCTTCCCGGGCCAGACATCTGATTAAAGCACTTAAAGGGAAACACGTGCCTTCTTCAAAATATCTGATATTATGATTACGTAAATTGGTCGAGATTACATCACTTTTTTCCTGCATTAAAAGCCAAATTGAAGGAATTATACCCGACCATCTTCTTCTCTTTTGTCTAAATTCTAATTGTACGTGATTAAATATTATTCTCAGGAAAGTCAGTCAGTCAAACGTGGCTTTAATTAGAGAAGATTGAAGGGCTTAAAACAAACTATATATTTGTATATACGTATAGGACGATGTGTGGTTTGATAGTTGTTATTTTATTTTTGTTTTTCTTTTACTAATGTTCATCCAATACAAGTCTCAACAGCCGCTTAAAGTTGAGGGAATGAATTTAAAAAAAAAAAAGGGAGAACTAAAGAGTATGAAGACATGAAGCGGTTAAGATTGTAGCCATCTAGGAAAACTTCACGTTCTACAAACAGCGACTGAAATTCTAAAGAGTAAATATATTCAATAGAATTGCCAGGAGCTCCAGACGACTTCTGAATCTCCTACAACTTGTCTGGAATGTCCCCTTATTTAAGTTAGTTCATCTTCAGTTCATCTTTGCTGCCTGAGTGAAATTTCGTCCCTATAATTGGTATGCAGAAAGAAGAAAAACATTGGTTTGACCGTAGAAGTAGCATGGATGTTTTTAACTGCATGGAGGTCGTTCGAGTTGTGACAGGTTTGGGGAAAGAGGCTACAGAATGAAAAATGAAGCATTCTTCTACACCCAAGACCGTCTCTAGACATTGATTGGGGAATGATAGTTGGACAGCTCCAATTCGGATATGGTTTCAATACAAACATTGTTGGTCTAATCTTGGTGTACTAAAGGTAAAACATGCATGTTCTGTACAATAAGCCGACCAATTCTGACAGGATTTTCAGCAATGGGTCGCACATATGAGTTCCACTTGAGGTCTAGAGTGGATTTCTGTCGCAATTGACGCTCCAATCAATTGGCCTCATTGAGAATGGAACTGTTCGGAGAGACTGGGGAATTATCAGGGTTAAGCCAATGATTGGGAAATGATTTCAATGACATTGGAAAATTGCAGGCCAGTTTTTCCCCACTGTACTGTGAGAATATACACACATACACACACGCGCGCGTGTAGATACACAAACACACACACACACTTGAAATACACACACACCGACACCCCCGGTGCACACACACCCCAATACGCACACATAACGACACACACACGCCGACACACACACGCCGACACACACACACATCACTCACACACACACCCCGACACACACACACACACAGTCTGTATATACATATATTTATATTTGATTTCTTACCTGTAGTCGATATTAATTTGTCAAATTTTCTCAATTACAAAGCGGCCCTTTAAGTAAACACAATTTTATTTTCCTTCGTCCCATCTCTCTCCCCCACCTCTTCTCTTTCTTCCCCCCCTACCTCCTATCCTAACTTCTAATTGTCTATGGTGTGTGTATGTCACCACGAAATGTATCTTTATGCATTAGACATCCGTCGACTTTCTTTCTCTCCTCTTTTTAATTCCCCCCCCATCTCCTAAAATCTCTCTGTTAAGGTTTCATCTCTCTCCACTTACACTTTCTCTAAATTCTGTTTTGATTTCCGGAGTTGTTTTTTCTGTTTTCATTTTGAATTTGTAGGTCTGATGATTTGGATCGTATTTACGATTCTAATGGAATAAATTATGACCATGGAATATTAGTGTTTAAGCCTTTTTAATATATATATATATATATGTATACGGACTCTAACGTCAATTTCGACGAATAAGGAACCGACAACCTCACTCGGTTACAATTCAGTCCCGCTCTTGTATATATACTGGGTATAAATGTAAAATTGTCTAAATCGTGTAACAGCTAAACTGTCCAATTGTTACATCTTGTTTCAACGTTAAAAAAAATGTTTACGTTTCAGTAGCTACTAAAATATTTGGTGCCACTAAAATATTTTATTCCGAAATACAGTTAACGAAGTATATCATCCACTTCCGTCATTGAAAAGTTTCCCATAAAAGGTAAAAAAAAATATTTACATGTGGAGAAAGAAAGGCCGCTAAGTGATTAGTAACAGCGAGAGAGCGAGAGAGAGAGAGAGAGAGAGAGAGAGAGAGAGAGAGAGAGAGAAGAGAGAAGAGAGAAATAAGAGGAAAAAGGCCAAGAAAATGAAATACAAGTTGAAAAAAAGGTAGAGGGAGGTAGGTGAGATAAACTAAGAAGGAACAAATTCAACCAATGAAATTCCGTCGAATCAAAGAATTCGAATTTTAACGGTAACATAGCGTCGTTAGGTTTATGTTTCTATGACAAAAACTTCCTGTGCTCGGAGACAATTATTCATGGAATGTAAAAGAGTACTACAGTATTTTACGAAATGGAGTTTCTAATATGGATTAGAATACTAAACCGATTTAAAATCTTTATATTGTCATATTAATTATACTTAACCAAATTTTACTTTACAATATGAATTAGACTTCTACATACATTTTAAACTTTCGTATTATTCTTTTATCATAAAGCGTTATTAAAGAGAAAAAAAGATTTAAGTAATATAGCGAATATTATTTTTTTTTAAAATCACTGCACACTAAATTAGGACATAAATTCTTAGAATTATTGAGAAGCATGCTGAGAATACCATTGACCGAACATATGAGAAATAACGAACGTTCAAGAGACAATGGAATTAAAAAGACACTTATACTTAACATCAGTAAGAGAGAGATTAAACGTCTCTGGCACATAATGAGAAGAGGCCTTGAAAAATTTGATACTCAAAGGACAAACTGAAATCTAGAGGGACGAGAAAACAATGGATAACATATCCAGTTGAGCTTGAGTGAATGGATAACTGAGCAGGTATTGGGAGTGATGTCAAAAGGCAAAAATTACTGAGAGCTACTAAGCACAGGACGTTGTGGTGAGCTACGATCGTCAACGTCCTGAATGAAGACGACACATACCACATACAAGAAAAAGAAGGGATCAATTTATAATGCATTTACATAGCTAATTGAATCTCGGCTTATTTTTTTAATTAAAGAACGTTGATATTTGTGATCTACGATAGTAATATAAAAAGTTAAATAAAAATGATTATTTTGTGGAGAGGAGCGTTTCTGTACAATTCTTTTCAGGAGAATACTGACGAATTTGTTCGAATAGCAAAGAGGTTCTACATCAGTGGAGAGAAAAATGGGAGATGTGTAGCATGCAAATAACACCGAAAATGGCAATAACAAAAAAAAAAGTAACAGAACAGTGTGAAGTTAATGAATGCATAGGCTGAATCTTTTAGAGGTGAACTTCTGAAACAAGTGTCTGTAGTCTTTGCTGTGGCAGGAATGGCGTACAGATTGAAGATTGTCGACTGGAAGTGGAAGAAGGCTAAGAAGATAGATAACAATGCAAAGAAAGAAAGAAAAAAGAAAGAAAGAAAGAAAGAAAGAAAGAAAGTTGCGAGTTAATTCAAAAGAATGAATGAATAGATGAATGAATGACAGAGAAAAAATTGAAAAAAAAATATAAAAGAAAGAGAGAAAGAAAAAAGAAAGAAAATAGTAAGGTAATTCAAAAGAATGAATAATTAGAAGAAAGAAAGAAAGAAAGAAAGAAAGAAAGAAAGAAAGAAAGAAAGAAACATTAATAATGACCGGGAAGGGGGAAAAGTAATCAGGAGGACATTAAATAATGATTGACATTGCATTTATATTTTTGCATATTAAAGTTGGCTGTTAAGCATGGAGTTGGAAGGGATTTACACAAGGGAGAAGTGCGAGAAAATAAACTGTTAGCATAGAATTTATGGTTACATCTAGCCAGATCAACGTTAAATCGACGAGATCTCGACGCAAGCTTAGTATCAATAATATTGCTGATTCTTCTTTGGATTTTATCAAGGCGCTCAAAGGTATATATATATATATATATATATATATATGAAAATTTCTCTGATTTAACCAGTAGAGAAGACAATATTTATGAATAAAAATGACAATAGGAAGACTGGTAATTGCTGATGCGTTTCGTCCAATGTGGACTTTATCAAAGCAAAATACGAAAAAAAAAATTTCGTATTTTGCTTTCAAAGCCGCGCACGGAAGGACCGGTCCAGACGGTGGATGCATTGAGGTGAGGAGGGGCAATTAATCACGTTATCACAGGTGGTGGCAATCAGCTCTGTATCGGCGCAAGCCATAATCAACTATGTATTAAACCTATTTGAAGAGCTGTTTGAAAAAGAGGACTTCGCTGAAATAAGGAAGGAAAAATAAAAGCGAAGACTACTCCCGACAGAACAAGATTAATGTAAAAAACCAATTCAATAAAATACCAAGTAAAATAACGTGACATGGGAGAAACCTGTTGTCACTTGATCTTCAGAGATAGCAACCAGAACTTCTTTAAAATTCCGGGCTTTACATTTCACTGTTAAACCACCAGTTATCGTTCGATCGCTGAAGTTAAGCAGTTTTGTGCTTGGTCAGTATTTAGATGAGTGTATGTTAGGGAACACTAGTTATTCTAAGCAATAAGTAATTAAACCCCGATCCAAAAATCTCTCCTTTGAAATGTGAGCTGGTGGTAAAAGATGGCGGTACCTACAGCAAAACAGGCTGCGGACATCGATTACACTTTACATTTGCTGGCAGAAGAACATCGCTGTCAACGGCAAGGAGATATCGTCTCTAAAAATGAGATACTACAAACCTTAGTAGGAGCTGCGACCGATAATTGCACTAAGTCATTTGGAACGAAACTGGAAAACATTATGATTACCGAACCTAAACATTCAATATAATGTTTCGTTCGAGAAATTGTAGGAGAATATCATTAAAACAAGTTGTATATGAAATAAACGACAAGTTAACGTTGTTGAGCTGATTTAATCACGATAGTTTCAGTAACACCATTTTGCATGCGCAATCGGTCAGAAATTAAAGCGCCTGCGTTACGCAGCAGAGAAAAAAATGACTTGACCCGGACAACGCCTGGTATCATTATTAGTAACTAGCAGGATGACCCGGCGTTGCCCATGCTTGATTCAAAAATCGTACGACTCATACAGCAATCGCTATCACTTGACTTAAAATGTTTTTGCCACCTTCCTTGCCTTTAAAGGAGTGCCCTTTGCCGTGCTGATGTTGCTACGTGCCTTACTTCTTGCCTATTTCACACTGCGAATTTTTTCTAAGCTCTATACTAAACATTAAATCTGTTACGAAAAAAGAACTAAACAAAATGAACTGAAAACGATCAACTTTAAAAAAGGACTCATAACTGGAAAAACCGAATGAAAAAAGAATATTAACAACAAATACTTTTTCACATCCAACCCAGTTCTGCGGAATCAGAATCAACGTTGAGTTTAAGCAAGCGAATGAGCCAATTGGAGTAAAGTGCCATGCAGATTTAAATTTTTTCCCACTTTTGACGAATGCAGCTATCGATTTTTTTGCGTGCTAGCTTGCTAGTTAACATTCGTGTTAGTCAGCTGTTGGTTCTCACGCTGGCCAATAGAAACTTCCTATCTGTTCATGGCAGTCAGGTATAGGCTCTCACTCTGGCCAGTACAAAATGGCCGCAAACTACATGAAAACTGCCGTAGAAGCATGAAAAAATCGATTATTTCAACTATCGATGGCAATTGGGAAATGCAACGTCGGTCTTGGCGTTCCCGCTAACTTGGAGTATGTGCATGTAAATTTTGGTGCAAATCCGTCAAAAATTGCGGCCGTGCATTCATTACACACACACACACACACACACACATCCTGCTTTTTATAGATATAGATGAAATCGATTCTGGCATTTTAACTTCAAATATTTTCTCACCGTGGCTTCCCTCTGCCTTTTCCACAAATATTTTGAGGGCAATTGTTTTGACGAGCTGTTTTCCTGCTGTCCCGACTACGGAAATTTAAGCCTGCTAATGGATTGGCATCTAGGTCCCAACATTTTACTACCACTTCTATTCCAACAATTACTTTTCTCTCGCTTCCCGCCTGTAGAACTTCCTTCCGTTTACTTGTTTCCCTCAAAACAATAATCTTCAAAAATTTAAATGCAGCATCAATCGCCATCTTCTCTCTTGAATCTAGTTCATCTTTTATCCCCACCTCCTTACACAGTCTTTTCTTTCCGTTTCACTCCCTTTGACCCCCTCCCCTGGGTACTCGTGGCATTCCCGCCTTGCTGGGGTGAAACGATTTAAAAAATGTAAATCTTACTTATTATAAAACGCAGATTGTGTGTGTGTGTGTGTGTGTGTGTGTGTGTGTGTGTGTGTGTGTGTGTGTGTGTGTGTGTGTGTACATTTATATATTGGATCGGATTTCCTACATTTTTCAACCGATTTCAACAAAACTTCACAGGACTACGTAAAATTACCTTGCGGTGGTTCTAACAGCGCCCCATATCGGAAAAACACATTTGTTTTTGCAGGAAATATATTTGAAAACACGATTAAGAGGCATCACCAGAATGAAAAGGAGACAACTCATATCGAGTTATACTTATTATAAAACGCTGGTTGTGTGTGTGTGTGTGTGTGTGTGTGTGTGTGTGTGTGTGTGTGTGTGTGTGTGTGTGTGTGTGTGTGTGTGCGTTCGTTTATATATGGGATCGGATTTCCTACATTTTCAACCGATTTCAACAAAACTTCACTTTTTTTTGGCAGGTAGTGTTTCTTATTGTCTTGCACACTTTTTTCTTTATTTTTACATTCAGAATGCTTTAAAAATTCCATTTACAAGAGAATAGTTTATAATAAAATTCGATTAAATCGGTAGACTCATAACGATTGAAAACAATGTTTTTGTTTGAGTTTTGGTTTCACCAATTCGTAAAAAAAAAACAAAAAAAAACAACTAATTAAGACATGCGTGTCCGTCAACCTTAAAGAATAATCTTTGTCAATTTTATTTTTCAGTCTTTATGATGGTCGATACTTGATCTATCTCTTACTGTTACATCCCCGGGCAACGCCGGGCTCTACTGGTAGTGTCTATATATGATTCAGTCGTTTGAAATTAAAGCCACAGTTTATGATTTTAGCGATAGATTTGGTATCAAAAGTTGCCGAGACAACAAACAGATACTTGTAAAATCCCTCTTATTAATTATGGGTGTCTTAATACATTGCGCGGTGTTTAAGTTGATCTATATCTTCGCTTTGAAATTGAGATAAAATGTACTGAGCCTGAGGCAAAATAAAAGTCTTTCGAACGATGCTATCGAAAAATAATTTCATTTTCACCCTGCCGTTATGATATTATCAAAATTAATATCAAACATTATTTGAGACGATAAATTCATGATCTGTTTTTTTTTTCCTCCTATCTTATTTTAAGCACGACTGAGGTGAAATCGAAAGAAAATACCCATGATCTCAAAATCTATTCACACTATGGGTAATAAATAAATACGATACGATGTGGCCTTCCTGTTTGCACCTAGCGAGCTATGTTCATATGGGTGCAGAAGAACTCAACACCGCCGACTCAACACCGCCGACTGAGTGCCGGGACGATTCAGGAGTGAAAGAACTCAGAACTGACACAAAAATATTTTAGAATTTCGATTTACTTTATTAAAAAGTAAATTGCATTAGGATTTACTTTATTAAAAATAATTCAAAACAAAATTAAAAAAAACTATTTCATTTTGTTTTGCATTTTTAGATTTACTTTATTAAAAAAATAATTAAAAACAAGTCTGTTTTATTGAATTATTTTTTATATGTCAATTTACTTTATTAAAAAAATAAATCCATTCACGATTTACTTAAAAGCAAAAAAAGAAAAATTTATAATTTACATAATGCCTTTTCAAATACCTTATTTAAAAAAAAATAATCACTAATTAAGATTTTAATCCTGAAGAAATTATTTTTATTCGGTTATAAAAAAAAAAGTTATGTTTTTCTGATGCTGTGTTGTCTCATTCCTGATTTGTCCCGGCGTGCAACCGGCGTTGTTCAGTTGGCGGTGTTAAATTATCCCTTCTCATGTTCTTATCGACAGCTATTAAACTGTGCTCTCGACTATTGCATGAACAGACAATGGCTGATGACTAGAGTCGAGCTGGGATATTTCCCAGCTGTGCTAGTCGAACTCTCTGCCTTCGGAAAGAGAGGAACCCGGATGAAGGACACATTCTCGTCCGGGGAGGTAGACAGACCCGATCCCGTTTATGCGGGGTCTACGGGGAGTTTTTGGCCGAGCCTATCGGCTCTGTAACCCTACATAAAATTCGGCCTTGTGTCACATGTGACTGCGTGGGGTATTTGCTAAATAGCATCAATGGCTGATGATTCTTTTCATATAAAAACGAAAAAGAAAAAGAGGCATTTCACTCTTATCATATCGACAAAGATAAATAAAAGCAAGTCATTTTCGGCAGTTTAAACATGATTTGGGATCAAATACAGAACATATATGGATCGGAATCCGGCAGAATGATGAACTAAATAAAACGATAGGAGGGTTTATCAATCATTTTTCACTTTTATTTCATTCTCTGATAAAGCTTAATAGAAGTGAAATATGTTAAATGTTTCCTATCTGCTATTTATCTTATCAGTTTCGTATATGTTTATAACTATTCAGCTATGAATCAGTTACGCAATATTTAAATTCGTCACTACTGTAAGATTGTGTGTGAAGTAGAGAAGAATAAGTTACGTGTAAGGATTAGGAAAAAAAAGGATGTATTAAACAACCCCACATGTTGGAAATATCTCACATTTCTGGAATATGATATATTTGATAGGGTCAGTTAAAGTGGAACTCATTTTTACGATCCATCACTAAAAGTGCTAGAAAATTGGTCGGTTGCTTGTACTCTGCCGTTAGTACATAACTCCTCCTATTAAATAATAGTTCAGCCGACTTTTATTTTAGTGGGAAGTGTATCTCACTTCGAACTTCAGGAGTTTGAACTTCGGTGTCAGATGAAAGACATACAACGGAGGTCGATTTTGATTGGCAAACCTGGCGTGGGATTGATAGCTAGAGAAAGAATTTTTCAGGGAGTCGAATCTTAACCGTCAAGCAAGGTAGACGTGTTCTCTTTCGTGTCTGAAACGGCTCCCCAGTGACAGGGGACGATTTCCACTGCATAGTTAGTATATGTTGACATTAATAAAAATAAGCTAGCATTCTCCGTGCTGAAGTTCTTTCATCTCTAAACCAAAACATCTAACGAACCCCGACCGAGAGAAGATATGGAATAATATAATTAAAATGGTGCCGTTGACCTCCCAGCATAAGAGGGATATACAATACTCCTACTTTTCTCTTTCTTTGCAAGAGAAAGATCAGTCCGAAATAGACGACATTTTGTAATCGGTTTCACCCCATGCAAGGCATTAAAGCCATTAAGACATAAGGAGTTACTGAGTGTCGAAGGATTAGGCACAGAAACATTAATAATGAGTAGGAAGGGAAAAGAGTATTCTGGGGGACAGTAGATGGCAACTGACATTGCATTTAAATTTTCGCATATTAAAGTTGGCGGGAAAGCATGGAACCGGAAGCGAAAACTGCGACAAAAGAAAATATTAGCATAGATTTTGCGGCTACACCTAGCCAGCTTGACTGTAAATTGAGGACATCTAGACGTCAAGGACGGAAGCCGAGACGCCATACGAAGACCGATAATATTGCTGATTCTTCTTTGGATTTTATGAAGGAGCTCAAGGTAAATAGCAGAGGCACCGTACCATATGTAGCGGTAATATTCTAAGCATGGTCAAATGGCAAACATATGTATGACAGAATCTGGATAGAAAAGTTGTCTCGCACTACACAGTGAAACCAACTTTCTTAGCAGCTGGTCTCGCAGTGGATTCAACATAGTCATTTAACTTCATGTCATCTGAAACCCTTAGCCCGAGAAGGGGCGCAACGAGTCACCTTCCTTGAGGTTAGCATCAGCCATACTGATGGAAATCAGAGCGGGGTCTCTCAAATTATTAATGAAGAGAAGTTTAGTTTTGGAGGCGTTAAAATTAAGAAGTCATCTTTTGCCCCAGTTAACAACATAGCATTTTGATTTTGCCCGACTGATCAGCTTTACTGATATCTGGTGTATAGCTGCCCAGAGTCCAAAAGCGCCTACGCGGCCTTGTGGGTGACAAATTATTTTCCAACTTACAACCACTTTCCCACAGAAGAAACGTTATAAGCCGCACGCAACTCCATCTCTATATCCATATAAAAAGTTCCAACGAGCTACATTCGTTAGTTTTAACAACTCTAACCCACACTGAGCCCTCCCACTCTCATTCTCTTCATATTCCATTAAAGAGAAGTTCCATACGAAGAGATTTTTTCCGACGAATCGCATCTTTGAAGAACCAGCTCCCAAGAAGATGCTTTGCCGACAACTATAATTTTAAGCTGTACCAGTTTAAGGTTCACTGTTATCTTTCCCACATATTTTCATAACCTCTTACACTTAAGGCTAACACAACAACCTCCTTCAGTAACCACATAGCTAGAGTGGCTCTTGGACCTTTTATGCAGTGGACATTAGTAAAAAGAGAAAGATGGATGGGACAAGATTAAGAGAGTAGGGAGTAAATATAAAACTTTCTTATCAATTGCATTATCGGATCAAAGTAAATCACCTTTGATATTAACCAATGATGTGTATTTTTATTGAAAATTCGTGTGCAATGCTTCCAATGGTCGACAATACTACCCTGCATTAATTTAAAAGTATTAACATCAGAGGTATCATGTCAACAATGCAAAATCAATTTATTTCCAGCCTAATACATTGTGGCTCGCGATACACTCGAGGTAGAGCGTTACAGAGTAAGAGACACATTTTGTGTGGGTAGCTGGGGAGGATAACCCTATCCTTGAGCCGGTTAAGATTGTAGCGATCGCGGAAACATCTCCCTGGGAGTCGGTTCCACAGAGGAGTGATTCCAAGGAAGAAGCTAATCGAGTGCAATTTATTTCTTGCCGATGCAATACGGAGGCGGGGGGGGGTGGATTGTGACGGGTCCTAGCCATGAAAGTGGTGGAACTAAGAAATGTAGTTAGTCTGAGAACTTTCCATGGAAATATTAATGGTGCTGAGGGAGGGGTGAAACATCTCTCTGAGAGAAGCGTTGCACGATGGAAAATAATTTGTCACCCATAATGATGCGGTGTGACGTCGTCCCCCGGTCGCAGCGCCAACTGTGATGTTCTATCCTGATCTACCACGGCGCTAGTTGTGACGTGGCCGTTCCAGGGTCCTATCCCGGTCACGACACCAGTTGTGACGTCTCTAAACAGCACCACCAGACGTCTTCGCCGCGGCGCCAGCTGTTTGCTCCTCGCTGCTCCGTCCGGGTGTCGCTGCTCCAAACGTGACGTTCGCCTGTCGCGTCAGTCGTGTTGTCTCGTACTGTGACGACCATCTGGCTTGGTATCGGTCGCGGCACCCAGATGTGACGTTCTAATCCTTTGGTGATTCGGGTGGGAATCTGGTTAGATTTGATATCAGCCTCGCCGTTCCCAACTCGCTTCCAACGCCTGGTTACCAAGGTAACTGCACTGATCTCCAGTCTGCCTACCCACGTTGTGAATTGATCTTAGACAGACGAGATCAAACAGGGTTTGGGGCCGTAATGCAAATTGAGTTCAACGGGGGTGATAACACACAAATATGCATAAAAGAAAAGAAAATGAAAACTCAAAAAGTTCAAAGTATCAAAGAAAAAGGTAAAAAACTTTATGTCTAGTTGTTCGATACATAGGACTGCATCTATCTCCCGACCCGTTCTGTGGATTGTGACACGTCGCTTTCGCTAGGCAAGTTTTAACGCTTCAAGTTGTTTGCTCGCTAAGAAATTTGTGTTTCGGTGTGTCTTTGGACGAAAGTCGAAAAACTTATTTCTGTGGTCTGGTTCTAAGTCGCTCTTCAAAATAATTGTTCTTAGTTGAAGAGGAGTCCAAAATTTTGCGTGAATCTTGGTCAGCTATCTTGAGGCGGCTTCAACTCTGGAAACTCATCTCAGTCGTCAGGGCTCGAACTGTCTTCTGCCCGCCAGGGTCCGAACGAACTGCACTCATCTCAGCCATCAGGGCTCGAACTACTGGGCACTCATCTCTGCCGTCCAGGACTGAACTACTGGACACTCATCCCTGCCGTCGGGGCGCGAACTGATTTCTGCCTGTTGGGGCCTCGTTTTTATTGACGCCGTCAAAAACCGGGTTGGGTCTGTTGGCGTCGGGGAGTTCCTCGATAATTCTAAATACATATCCACCTCTTTTATTTCTGGTTAGGGATTTTCCACTCTTTTCCATTTTTGGTAACGTCTTTCTCACTCCCACTTTCTCACCATGCTTCTGAGGGGCGTGAACTGCCCTCCCCACTTCTTCGTAGCGGCTTATCATACTTATACTCTGTATGGGGGCGTTGACACTCTTCTTCGTGCTTCACGTGACCACTCTCGGCCAATGAGGTCTTGGTCGGGTATCTTTCCTCCTCCTTCGTGCGTCATGTGATCACCACTTGACCAATGACGTCTTAGTCGGGCGTGAACAACCCGCGGCTTTGTTTTGGAAAAGAAATATACCTTGCTTAACTAAAAAAATTTAATGATCTCTCCTCTTTCTCTTTTTCTTTCTTTCAAATCGCCGTTATCATGAACGGATAATGTGACAACTCTTTGTTCAACACGTGGCGTTTGTCAAGCAGTTTATCGGTAATGCATCAGACGGCTGGATTTTCCGACATGGTCTAAGAAGGAATTTTCTCCAAGTTCTCAGCCAGTCTGACGTCTCCGAGGCAGCAATAAAAACATTTCTTATTCCATTCATTTTCCTTCGGTTCATGTGTCTGATAACAAAATTTTATTATCGCAGGGCAAAAGTCTGTTTTGTCGAAAAGAGCTTAACTAGTGAGACTACTTGTGTGGGATTTTAATTTTCCATACCCAGCTAAGGCTCCAAGCTACACCTGTGTTTTGTCAATTATCAAAATCTAACGTTTTCAAGTGGACTTTCTGTAGTGAACATTTCTTGATAACACAATTCCATTCGCGCCGACAAGTGGGGAAATCGGTCAATGCTTGCTCGCAGGTGGCCTTTTAATTTTGATAGTAAGATGCTTTCTCGTACCAATAGTTTAGATAACACTTCCCTACCAACTCAATCTCATTGTCATTGTAATGACACTTCTTTCGGCATTTGCCATTTATCCAAAATAACCCTTTTTTTATTGCCTCTTAAGCCGTGTGTGTGTGTTCGCCTATGATCCGTCTCGCATTACTTCTTCCTTCCTTTCTTCTTTTTCTTTCTTTCAAATCGCCTGGATGCATGGTGCCACAATCCTCCCCTAACCGATTTGTCATTTACCCGTAAATGACACCTAAACCCAAATACATCATTTAACATGCACCATGCATTTGTCCCATGCAATTCCACACTACTTTTTTACATGCAGTGTAATGTTCTCTTTTAACTTCTTTTGTTCTACATGCAATGTAATGTTCTTTTCATCTTCTTCTGTTCTACATGCAATGTAATGTCCTTTTTCAAGTCCTTCAGTTCTACATGCAAATGTAATGTTCTTTTTCATCTTCTCTTGTTCTACATGCAAATGTAATGTTCTTTTTCATCTTCTTTTGGAGTCTCATCCTGACTGGAAAATGAAGGCTGGACAGCTCCCACAAAAAAAAATATGACAACAGTACTCCATTTTCGGACTGACCTAGCTCTTGTAAAGGTAGAGGATAGCCGAGGAGTCAGGTACTTACTAGAACGGTACAAGAGTTTTTCCTGCATCTTTAGTGATGGATCGTATCTACGAGTTGCACTTGAGGTTTGCGTTGAGCTTAAATCCTAAGAGGCGCTGAAGTAAAAGTAAGAAGAAATAAAAAAAGTGGCTAGAAAAAAAGAATTTAATTAAAAAAAAACAAATAAAGAAGCAATGAAACAATGAAAATAAAATTAAGAAGAAAAATATTTTTTCAAACGATGTTCACCCTGTACAAGGCTCGAGAGCCACTCATGGTAGAAGATTACAGAGTGAAAAGTAAAGTCTATGCGGATGTGTGGAAAAGACAACGGTTAACCATAGACTTGAACAGGTTAAGATTGTAGTCATCGGGAAAGCATCCCCTTGGGAGTCAGTTCCACAAAGAAGCAGTTCATAGGAAGAAACTCTTCGAATGGAACTAACACTTCACCAATAGAATACAAAAGGAACAATAGTGGTGCCTTACAATGTGCATAGAAAGACGGGTCAGCCATGAAGGTTAGCATTGGTGGAACTAAGAAATGTAATTTGTCTGAGCACTTTCCATGGAAATAGCTATAGAGCAGTAAGAGGTTTACGATTTGCTGCGAGAAACCGGGGGGGTTGTAGCGTGGAAAATAATTTGTCACCTGCAAGGACGTGGAGACACTTTTGGCGTCAAGCCTGGAAAGTGAAGACTGGAAATCCCCTGCCTACATATGACAACAGTACTTCATTTTCGGCCTGGTCTGGCTCTTGTAAAGATAGAGGATAACGCAAGAAGAAAGGTACTTACTGGAGGGCTACAAGAGAGCGAATATTTTTCCTGCATCTTTAGTTATGAATCATATGTATGAGTTCCACTTGTGGTCTGGGTTGTAGTCACAGAAGGTACGCGGCCTCCTTGAGAGAACATCCATTCATCATAACTGCTGGTAGTTCAGAATCCGATCGACGCTGATAAAAAGTAACTACTTTTGTTTTCGATTAATCTAAACAGTTAGTTTTGCTCCCACTGAAATATTAAAGCTAAATCAGAGGAAAGAACAGCTGCCAATCTTTAGTCATCTCTAGCTTTGGAGGTGCGCCCATATAATGTATCCTCAGTATAGATATTCACAAAAGATCGGAGTATATACTTAGACAGATAATTTATAAAAAAAAAAAAAAAAAATGGCCGGCGAAGCGACCCCTGAGGGACCCCTGAGTTTTGAATACTAAGGACCATCAGGGCCGATCATTAATAACTACCTTCAGGGACTTAACCGTTAGAAAAGACTTCATCATTCAGAAAACTCTTCCAGTGATTCTACATCTACAGAGCTTTAGCATCAATCCTTTGTGCTACACCTTGTCAAAGGACTTCGAAATATCTAATACCATGGTTCTTGAAATATATATATTTTTTATCTCACGAGTAATAGTGTATTATTTGTAGATAAATAAACATTTAAAATAGAAAAATATATTATTATTAATATTATTAACATATATATATATATATATATATATATATATGCACATGTAATATGTAAATTAAAATGTATATGACAGTGTAAAAATGTTATATACCGTACCTATAAAAACTAATGTCTATGTCCCAATCCTCATAACTACGTTGAACACTATTGTAAGTTGGGGTAATATGCTCTCTTATTAGTCCACCATTATCAGTGGTTTACCTATTTTACGCTGCTGGCGAGTATTGTATTTTGTATTTTATAAAGATTACCATTTCATCTTCAAACTCCGTTTTGGTTATTCCTCATTCAGTAACTGTTTCTAGGTCACATAACAAACAATGTTTAATTAAGAAACAAAGGAAGCAACACAGTTAGTCCTAAGTAAATCTAAACAGTAGAAATATTATAAAAATCAATGTTTGCAAGAATAGTGATGGTTATTGAGTAACAAAGAACATATATTAAGGAATAATAAAGTATTCGATTATAAAGCATACTAGGGTCTTTCAAGGGTTGCCTCACCCAGGAGTTGGATAAACCAGAGAATTTTTCACTATTTTCAATATGGTCCCCATTGACATCAATGCGCATAGTCCAAAGATGCTTTAGCATTACGGAAGAAGGTAGTGTCTTGGTCCTCCCAAATCCCCTCGACAGCACATAAATGATTTTCTAAGCGTAGCCTAGATGTGACACAAGGCCGAAAGTGCGAAGCACCTTGTGAGGATCGAACTCACTATTTAGCTGTAATTGATCTAGCGAGACAAGCTTGCTACCAATTACACCACGTCAAAGTATACCCCCAAAGCACCCCCCAACTCGACAGTACATATGATCTCATCATCGTTTCCAAAATGGTGACCAGGAGGTATTTGAGTTTAGCAAACAGGGATAAGTCAGATGGAGCAAGGGGTATCAATTCAAAGCTACAGTTGACTGATTCAGCTACTTAGCTTGTGCAGTGTTCATAGGCATGTTATCCTGGAGCAAGAGCACATATGCCCTTAGCTTCCCTCTGCGTTTCGACTTGACTACCTCTTTCAGTTGTCTTAATACTGATGCATAGTACTGTCCATTAATAGTTTTTTCCTTTTCTAGGTAGTCTATCATGATTACGCCTTCAAAAAAAAAGCCATCACTTTGCCAACAGACGCTGCCTGCTTGAACTTCTCCAGGGTGGAGAACACGAGTTTCTACTTTAAATCTTTAATTCAGGTTCGAATCTTGATGCAGGATGCATCTTGAGTTACTAATCATCCAGAGAAAGTATCATGGTCAGCCTAGAAGAGTGTTAGAAATATCTTGGAAATGCCAACCCATTTCTGTTTCTGCCCTGATGTTAGCGCACTTGGGATCGAGCTTAGAAACAGCTTGCTCATCCCCAAGATTTCAGTTAAAACATTATGGGCCGATCAGCAACTAATGCCTACGAATTTACCTATCTGCTGGCCAGTAAGGCGCCTGTCATCGCAAAGCATATGATGAATGGCATCAACTTGTTTATCAGTGATTGAGGTTTTTGGACAACCTTTTCGAGGAACATCTTCTGGGCTGTCCCTGCCCAACTTGAAATCCGAAGACCACTTCTTCACAGTTGCAAGGGGAATACTCAGCAAGAATCTGTAGCTTGTCCTCATGGATTTCCTTCGATGCCATACCTTTCTTTTGCAGTTACTTTTTGACTGATCAGGCCTGTTTTGTTCATTTTTAGATTTGTCGCACACCTCTCACCTTTGTATAGGGCCTCACCTACACAAAAAGTAAGACAGTAGACTGATTTAGTTATTCTAGTTCTATACAAAAGTGATAGTATGTTGTCACCAAAAATGTGCAGCTATGACTCTTCTTTCTGGGTGAGACTTAGAACCTTTTGAACGACCTTCTCTACGTTCATTAAAATCAAATTGGCTGACAATCCCACTGTTTGGTTTGAATCTTTGATTCAGGTTTGAAGTAGTGGAAATTCTCAGAATCAGTCAGAAGTGTCCTCGAAATATTAACATTTTTCAGCTTCTGCTCTGGTATCAGCATTCTTGGCAAACAAATTGCTCACCTCCACAATCTCAATTATAACATCATGGAACAAATCAGAACTAATGCCTATGTACTTAGAACGTCTGTCATCCAAAATCATACGGTAAGTGGCATCAACTTGTTCATCATTTATTGATGTTTTTGGATGACCTGACCAAGGCTAATTCTCTGTGCTGTTCCAACCTCACTGGAATTCTGCAGCTCACACCTTCACAGTTGCATAGGAGGGGGTGTCCTCAGCAAGTATCTGTAGCATATCATCATGGGTTTCCCAGGGTGTCATACCATTCTTTTGCAGATAATGCATGATTCCTCGGGCCTCAATTTTGTCAATTTTTGTAGATTTCCCGCAGACCTCTCACCTTTTTTATGGGCCCCCATATGAATAGAATTTAAGACAGAAATATGAATCAGTTTTTTCCAGTTTCAAAAAACAGCGGTTGAGTGTTGCCACAACAAAAATGTTCAGTTATTGCTCTTCATTCTGGGAGAGGTTTAGGACTTCTTGAATAATCCTCGTATAGGGTTAATCAAACATATTTAGATTGATTTATTCATTAATTGAATTTAATGTTGAAATTTGTTTGTATGAGAATTCGAAACTTAGAAGCTTTTAAGTCACTTTGCAACTTGTAAATTGCAAGTACCTAAAAGTTGTAACTTTGATCTTAACTGATACTTAAAAGCTGCACACAAGTGAGTAGCATCATTAAAATGTAATTATTTTTATAAATATAAACAAAATTAGAATGCATTAAAACTATCAAATATTATTAACCAATGCGGAAGTGCACAGATACAAGCACACAACACTTTATATATATATATATATATATATATATATATATATATATATATATATATATATATATATATATATAAGAGAGAGAGATTCAGTTTAGATTCAAAAAAAAGAAAAAGCACATTAATGTAAGCACATGGCTACAAATGTACTTTATGTTAGATGTTATAAAAGTCAATGTTTTCACAAATGCTACAAACTAATAGATGTAACAAAAACTTTCAGGATGTATTTACATAAGACAGATGTCATGACAATTGTAGCTTATAATCTCTATCTTACTTAAAAAATATTGATAATAATTTGTGTCTGAGCACATCTTGTTTAATTAAACTAAGTAATAAATTATTTATGAATAAATCCAAAAAATATTCAAAATATACAGATTATTGAATCATTTAATATAAGCCATAGACCTGGATAAATTTTATATAAGGGCTGCTTGACATATAATAATCGTCAGTTATCTAACATGATTTTGTTAACATTTCTACTCTTCAATTTAACAATACTTGTAACATTTTTTTCTTTACATGAATATTGTTTTCTATTCTAATCTATATCTCTTAATGATGCACCAAAAGTGTTGTACTGCAGGCCATTCCATTAACTTCAATAAGATTTGACATCATAAGTTGGAATCAATACGGCCTATTGATCAAAGAAATATATCGTTAGAATTCTGACAAAATTGCAAGGAATAGAAATTTTATTTTTAAAACAATGGCCATCATAATAACATCTGACATTATATATATATATATATATATATATATATATATATATATATATATATATATGTGTGTGTGTGTGTGTGTATGTATGTATAAAATGGACAAAGTCCGACAATTATTTTAAGACATTTTTTTATGTTTATACGTTCTTTTTATAGATACAAATATTTAAGTAAATGTTCTGTTTATAATAAACAGTATTAACAACATTTACCGGCCTGATTCCTGTCGGAGGACGCCTATTTTCTATGAGAATTTCTCGGACATTCAGGCCGGTAAATGTTGTTAATACTGTTTATTATAAACAGAGCATTTACTTAAATATTTGTATCTATAAAAAGAACGTATAAACATAAAAAATAAACACACACACACACACACACACACATTATATATATATATATATATATATATATATATATATCTGCGTCTGTGTGTGTGTATTGTGTATTTTGACAGAAATCTTTCCTTTATCCATGTTTCATTAAAAACGACAAAGTACTATATCAAACAAAAATTATAGCAATTACAATGACAAAATCCCACAAAATAGCAACAATAATTGTGATTGTTAAATAAAAACAACTGCTTACTTAATAATAAATGTCTAACTAATAACATAATATATAAAGCAACTGCATCAACATTAAGATCAGTGACTGAAACATTTAAAGAAAGATTTAATAATCATAAAATATCATAGCAGATACGAAAATAACACATTATCAAAATATATATCAAGTCAAAAAGCAAAAATACATCAACTAAAATTAAAATGGAAATAATAAAAAAATGTACCCCTCATATAATATTAATAATAGACAATACAGATAGTGTTTAAAAGAAAAATTTTATATAATAAATTTCAATAATCCAATTAAATTATTAAACAAGAGAAAAAGCATCTCGAGGCGGTGTAATGGTTAGCAAGTTTGTTTTGTTAGAACAATTACGACTGAGTAGCGAATTCGCTCCTCAGTAAGTGCTCGAAAGTTCGGCTTGGGCCATATCTAAGCTCCACATGGAAAATCACTATTAAACAAGAGAAACGAATTAATGGGTAAATGCAGATATTTTAATAAATATTAAAGGCTGATATTTTAATAAATATTAAAGGCAGATATTTTAATAAATATTTACAATTTAAATACTAATATAACATACTATAATAAATACAACAGAAATTAATGTAAATTAAATAATAATATAACAATATATTAAACACATTACAAAACATATATATATATATATGTGTGTGTGTGTGTGTGTGTGTGTGTGTGTGTGTGTGTGTATAAACAATCAAAAAAAATAATGAAAATAAAAATTGAAAAATATACAATTAAAACACAATTCGGTTTATGAACGAATAGGTGAACACATGTAAAATCATGAACATGCGCGTGTCTATAATGGACTTAGAAAAAGACGCAAATATGTAAATGGTGGAAAAACGGATATTCAAGTAATTCTATATATATATATATATATATATATATATATATATATATATATATATATATAAGGTATACTATATTTGTGAGTTAAGGTACTGATAACAGGGAAAATATGAAGTAATTTGGCTATGTTTTCTTCATATCGCCAAATCATTTTAAAAGAGTCATGTTAATGGCATGTCACGATCATTGTCTGATGAGAAAGATGCTGACCATCTTAGACCATTTTCTCCCAGCCCGTCATTCTTTCCTATATGTACAGTGTTCCTTCAGAACGTAGGTGATCATAGCTCTCCACAGCATCCTATACTTTGTAGCGCTTAGCAAGGTTTGTATTTACTATCCCTCCAATTCTCTGTTCCACCATATATTTGCACGAGCTTTGAAAATGATTCCCTCGATGTTTCTTATGTCTTTGTTGCTTTCAAAATGTCCTGTAAGTGTCAAAGTATTTAATGCATTTTTTAAAAAATTGTTTACTATATTTGAAATTGCTCGTAGAAAATACAGAGAGATAGCAGAGATTCAATGAACAAATTCAGTCTTTCTTATCATAATAGGATACATTTACATTTCATCCACCAATTACACGCCTCCTTCTATCTATCTATCTATCTATCTATCTATCTATCTATCTATCTATCTATCTATCTATCTGTCTGTCTCTCTGTCTGTCTATCTATCTATTTGTCTGTCTGTCTGTCTGTCTATCTATCTGTCTGTCTGCCTATCTATCTATCTATCTATCTATCTATCTATCTATCTATCTATCTACCTGTCTGTGTGGCTATCTATCTATCTATCTATCTATCTATCTATCTATCTATCTATCTATCTATCTATCTATCTGCCAATGATTATTCCTTCATTATTTCCTAGAAATTTTCAATAACTCATTCAGGTTCTAACTGAAAGTGCTGTTTTTTTTGTTTTTTTGTTACAATTATCCTTAAAACAAATTTGTTGCTTATATGCTCTGTCTATGGAATTCTCAATATCCTTCTGTAGTGCAACATTGCCCGTGCCTCAAGTCTCTTGTTCAGCTATGAGAAAATTATCTAGCTTTCATGCCATATTGGAGGATTGCTTGTAACCATAGGATTTATTATTTCAGTATATGAAACAAGAATTCTTTTAAGTAAAAATGCATTCGTAATAAAAAAAAAATTATAGAAATGTATTTATTTCTTACGAGTTTTTCCTGCAAATAAATGATAAAAATATGTACAGACAACGAAGGAATTGTACAAATGTACGCGTACACACACACAGATACAAACACACACACTTACGCTTGTTTGTGCTTGTGTTTTGTGTACGTGTGTGTGTGTGTGTGTGCGCACGTTTTTGTGTGTTGTCTCACTATATATGTGTTTGTGTGTGTGTGTGCGTTGCTTTGGCAGGGAATATAGACGATTTTTAAAAGCGTTTATACATTTATCGTCAATGCTATGTAAATTGCTGCAAGCCGAATTTCACCGCTTAAATTGTTTACTACATTTGAAATTGCTCGGAGAAAATACAGAGAGATAGCAGAGATTCTATGAACAAATGCGTGCTCTCTTACCATAATAGGATAAGTTTAACATTTCGTCCACCAATTAAATGCTTCCATCTATCTATCTATCTATCTATCTATCTATCTATCTATCTATCTATCTATCTATCCATCTATCTTCCGATGATTGTTCCTTCATTATTTCCTAGAAATTTTCAATAACTCTTTCTATCTATTCGTTATCTAAAGTTCATATCTTTCTATTCATTATCTATTTTTTTTTCTATCTGTCTATCTAAACTGCCGAAATACAAGTTGTATTCCTTTTTTTTTTCTCTCTATTCTCTATTCCCCGTGTTCCTGTATATATATATATATATATATATATATATATATATATATATATATATATAAATGTGGGATTACGTATGTGATTATGTGTGGTTATAATAATAAATAAAAACGTTTACTTATCTTGTCCCTACTCAGAGTTTAAACCCCGCTTAAAATTGTAGCAAAACTCAATAGATTTATGTAATATCACTAAAAATCTCAATTCTGAGAATCACACAGAAATCCACTCATTTTTTTTTGCGCAAAACAGACTCCAAATTAAAATTTTCACATTAGCATTTATTAACCAATCAGCGACGCTATCGCAAACTCCATGCCAGCTTTTAACTGCAGACAATATTCTTTGTAGTTCGCTATACATTTCGACATATTCGGTAGAGACGTGGGCACCCTAAAAATACCCTTATCTTGTTTAGAAGTTATCTTTTCTTGAGTTAAGTTGAAAATAATATTAAGATTAATTCCCTGGGTAGGGCGTATCTCCCCATAAAGTACCTTCTGCAGGAGGTGGTGGAGTTCATTAGCAAGACTGTGAGACGTCCTCAATAGGAGAAGTACTGAGGAGGCATGGGCAATTTTTACAAGTTATTGTCGTTAAACCCACTGAAAAATCCAATTATAACTGACGGAAGCTTCTCTCATTAGTTTAATTGCGACTCAGTTGTGAATTCAATCTTCACTTAATGCTCCATACTTTAGACCTTGTGCCACATATAAGCTATACTTAGTAAATTGCTATAACTGAAAGCACTTCCGCTTTGTGTAATGATTAGCCACCGGCCTCGTCAGATTAATGAAGACTTCGTAGTAAGTTCGACCCTCATTGGGTCCTCCATTTTCTGGAAGATTATACGCTTTTTCGCAAGTTCTTTTGAAAAATGCGACTGATTCTACCTAAGCGATCATCGCTATAATACATTCTTATGAATGGTTCGGCTGGCGGTTCAATTCTAAAAACGTTATCCCACCTATATAGAAGAAAAAATAACCGGAGATCCCGATATATATATAAACCTAAACGGATCGTCAGCCAAACTTTCCCTGGCGATCCGTTTAGGTGAAACCTAGGTAGGTTTGTCTGGCTCACTAGGTGTATCTAGGTCTGCTCTACGGTTGTATTGAGCCCTTTTGTTAGTTAGTGGTTACTCGTATCGGGTTTTTTTCTTTGGGCTTCAGACCTGCACCTGTGCGATTTTTTTTTGTCGGCAGAAGTTCATGTTTGTAGCTCTTTCTTTTTTAAAACCTTTTTTCCCTCGAGATTGATTTGATTAGCAAATCAAAAATTCGAGGGTTTTTCGAAACGAGTCTAGTTATCTATATATATATATATATATATATATATATATATATATATAACGAATGTATATGTTTATAAGGCTCCGTGAATTTCAAGATTAGTTATTCTAAAATTCGCTTGAGGATCTGTTTTTTTAGCTTTTGTTTTTGAGGCAGGAGAAATCTTGTGCGGCGATGGAATCATATTTTTTTTAAAAAAATATAATTATAATTTAGACTCTACTTATGTACTGAGCACTGTTTTTTTTTTAATAAAAATAAAAACAAAAATACTAAAGAACTTTGGATCATTAACCTAACGGTTCTTTCCTATTTTTCTATATATGCACATAATAATTTATTGCTAAAACAGATATATTTCGGAAAGCTTTTGCAATCCTTGATCACTCTTGAGAAATAAATGAAAAAGTTACTAAGCTACATTGTATAACGTTATAAATTCAAATTAACAAAAAAATTTCAATCGAATTGAGTTCACGAGACATTGAAGCTCCATCCCTCCCTCTATAGGTATGTGAAATTGACCTATCCCACGGATGTCGGCGAAATTATGGGGAACCTCGGACATTTCGTCGGGATTCTGACTGAAGCTGAATTCCGGCATGTATCTGCGTAGGTTTTTTTCTTTTCTCCCTTTTGTATTTTTAGCCAGTTTAAACGCGAATGGCTTGAGGGATCGGGGTAAGGCTTCCCGCCTGCTCCGTGATCTCATCTCGTTCCGTGATCTCATCTCGTTCTGTGTGGATGTCGCCGCGATCCAAGAGACCCACTTTGTTTGCAAAGTCTACAACAATAATATCACTTCCGACTTTAGACAAGGGTTGGGCTGATAATTACTTTCTTGCGAACTCTGATATAAACCAATTATTGTACGGAGGACTGAT